>JAOEHY010039284.1:0-62721 GCA_025447955.1 Psilopsiagon aurifrons
GAATGGGTTTCCCAGGGAAGTTGTGAATGCTCCATCCCTGGCAGTGTTCAAGGCCAGGTTGAACAGAGCCTTGGGTGGTTTAGTGTGAGGTATCCCTGCCCATGGCAGGAGGCTTGGAACTAGATGATCTTAACGTCCTTTCCAACCCTAACTATTATGTGATTCTACGATTCTATGTTGGGTTGCCTGATGCTTTTTATTAAAGACATTTTGAGAGATTCTTGGCCCAGGTGACTGCAGGGTCACTGCTTAGAGTGGGCGCCTGTGAGAGCAACCTAGAGGCATGGACTGCCAAAATATGACAAAAGTCTAAATAAAAAGCACATAATTAGATATATTTAAAACCAGACATTCATTCTGAGGGCAGGCAGCTGGAGGAAAAATAACTGAATGCAAATATATTAAAATTACAAGGGGGAAAGCGAGTGTTTTACACATTAATGCAGAGTCCTGGCCAGTTAGTGAGTCTTGCTAGTTGGCCTTCCTATCAACACAAGTTTTGCTAAACAACTCATGTTGACAAGTAAATCCTTACTTATTCTGATTCAAAGTGTACTAAAATAGTGTCCAGACATGGGATCTGAGCCCTAAATTTAAAATCACTTATATGTGAAGACTAAAGCAGCAGTCAACTATCACTACCAAACCTGGAGCTAATTCCCAAAAAATGCACAATGAATTTTTTCCCTTTGGTCCCCTCTGCAGCACTGATCCTTCTCATGCCAATGCAGCTCACAGGAAGCATAGGAAAAGAGTTGAGCCTTGATGTGTGGCTCAAACTCTATTTGAGGTGTGTCTGGACTATAGAAAAGCAACACAGCAGACTGCAGGCTGTAGGCCTGACTTCAGCCTCCTGCACATTGAGTGTAGTCCGTTTGAAGCAGTGGTTGGAGACATTTCCGGAACCTTCCTCAATATCAGCATTTTCAATGTCATCAATTAGTTTTACTGCACTGTTATAGTGTGCACCCATTTCTTGGGTCCCCCTTTATTTTCTATAACCCTGATCAAGTTGATAACCACCAGTGGTGGTTTTAATGGATGAATCTAGTTGTGATGCTGCATCTAACTCAAAGTAAATTTGGGGAGACAAAACCCAGCACAATAGCCAAGGGCTAATTTGAGCATCTACCAACCTAACCACAGTACTGGTCAAGGTCTGACTCAAGTCGAGTTTGGGAGAAAGTAACATCTGCAGTCAGTATTAAAATATGATTATGGGTCAATTGTCTTAATAAATAGCAGACAGCCAGGGCCTGCTGAGCTCTCCTGCACAGGAGCAGGCTGCATGCCAGGATCTCTCTTCTAGTAGGAGCACTTCTCAAGGTTACTTCTTGAGGTTGAGAGAGTCCTTATTGCATCAGATTCTTGGTAAGTCAATTAAGAATAAGTGCACTGAAACTTTGAAATCTTAGCTAAGTGATATAAAGTGTTGATCGTATACACATACAATCCTTTAGACATAAACTGTTAAGTGTGGATCCAGCTGCACTTAAACTCCCCTTTGAAACTGAGCTGAGAATGCAATTTCTGCATCTTATGACTCAATGGGAGGATCTCCCTGACAGTTTTGTCTTATCCTGTCCTCTTTGCAGTAGGTAATCAAGTGTACCTTGCCATTGAGTCTTGTTAAAACACTGCCACATTTACCATCAAATTTTCCAAATTACTGTTTGATATCAATAAACATATTGGTATTTCTGTCCTACGAGTGAAGTAAGTCACTCCATCGACGACATGTATGTGATACAGAAAAGTGGTCTGCTTCCTTGGGGAAGCAGTTGTACAGGCTCAGTAGAGGCAGACCCTCATAGACCAAAATAACATTTGTGGTCAAGAAAAAGACTAATGATCACAGCAGGATCCATATCCAAAAGGTAAAATCTCATAGCTGGGAAGGTAACAAAAAAATATTAAAAAGGCTGTCAAAAAAATGCTGCTATGTCATCATTCTTTAACAGCCAGGATCTCATGATGTCATCAAGCAGCAAACTCTGACAATAAATGTCCCCACAAAGCCTTAATAAAGGCAGATATCACTCTCTCTCCATCTCTCCTGATAGAGCTGTTCCATTTTTTATACATATTTAAATATTCATTTGACAAGAGGGAGAGACTGACAGTAGCTCAGTACTGAAGATAGTCGCAAGGGATCTCTCAGACCCAGATTCAAGCTCTCTCATGGAATAATACAAAGTATTTCTCTAGGGTTTGCACCAGAATTTTTTAATCTGTTCCAGGACACACTGCTGGTCAAGAAAAAGAGAGCAAGGATAAGACTTGCTCTGGGACACTGCATAGTCCAGTTATAGAGCGTTCACCTGGGAAGTGAAGGAGATGCTCTTAACATGAGTGCCTTACCTAACGGGTGTTGGAGTAAAGTTCCCTCAAACTTTCCCAATGCCTCATCCCTCCATGGGAAAAAGAGAAAGTCACCCTGGCCCAAAAAGGATCCCTACCATCTGAGCCAAATTCTCTGAAACATTTTGAGAGGTCAGAATTTTTTGATGGAAAACATTCTACTGGAAAGTTCCCAACCATCTATTTAAAACAGTGCTGGCTGTAATTTCTCATAGTTTAATTCAACCAAGATACAATTCAGACCCTCATGACTGTACATAACACCTTTAGAGTTCAACAGATCAACAAATTCGTTTTTATTTAAGTGAAGACCAGCATTACTAAACAATTTATTTTCATTGAAACTCTGTTGAAAATGCAGCTGGGGCAGACATTTTTCAAGGGGACTTTCTGTATCAGCACCAGATATAGCTGAAGACTTTGAATTGACTAATAGATCCCGTGCTCATAGTCTTCCCTGGTTAATTCTTTTGCTCTATTTTAGGAAGGAGAAAAGAAGAGTAGCTTGGCTTGCTCTAGACCCCGAGCTACACTAGTTAAACTAACAGCACAACACTGCATGTGGGCGCTTTATCAAGCCTTATATAAGTTTGACTTGCCCTTGTAAATATAAAGTAGCTTCCATTTTTTAAAACTAACTCAATTTAACTCTGTATTTGCACACCAATTTAATTTAGATGCATGCTACTTTTCTGTTTAGGAATTGGAATTCACTGGATTAACAGAGGGGAGCTTTGACCCAAACAGAAAAAGAGATGAAAACTGAAAAGTAGGAAAAGAAAAATAAGCTAGTGAGAGGAGAGATAACAAGAAACTAGGTAGAAAGTTGTTGCAAAACAGCTAGAAGTCCTTTGAGTATAACACTGCTGGCCTCTCACAGACAGAAAAATGTGGCCATAGGAAGAGACAATTACAGAATCAAGAAGCAAAGCAACATACCCAGGGATCTGAATTGCTGAAAAACTGGCAAATAAATCCCAGATTTTGATAGGAAATTAAAAAAAAAAAAAAAAAGCTACAAATCAGCCTGGAGGCTATTCCTGTGGGCCTTAAGCACGTTCCAGTAGTTTCAAGTCCTGTTTCAGTATGGACCTGACTACACATTTGAGTTATCTAGGCACTTCAAAGGCTCCAGCAAATCCACTTTTTTATTCCTGGTTTTCTCAGAGAATCACAGCTCTTTATTGATGTCAGTACAATGTTTTCACAAGCTTTGCAATGGACTCTTCTATGAATTAAAATACACTCCAAAGCCCTGGAATTACTTTGTACTGTCATGTGAATTTATTTCTAAAGCCATGTTTTTTTATACTAGGCTACTTTCAGTTCTTCTAGTCCATGTACAGAGAGGTATGCTGTCCTCCATCAGCAAGCCTAGCATGCCTCTGTACTTGTGGTGTTTTAGGTGAAGAACAGAGTGGTAACTGCATAAGAGGTTTAGGTTGGAGGTTGGGATTTTGCTGTTCAAAAGATACAGAGGCTTGACCTCAGACAAAAAAAGCATTTTAACAAGGTGATGAGCTTTTCATTTAGAAGAGCAGTTTAAAACTATGTAAGACTTTTTGCTTCATAGCACTCACACAGGCTCAACAGAGAGGTCAAAAATTTCTTACTGAAATTATGCAACAAATGGCTAAAAAGCTCGAGTATGCCTTGTTGATTATTGAAGACAAGAGTGCTGAGGGGGATGCTCAGGTTTTGAACAGGATGATATATTTTCTCATGAACGATAAATAAATTGCATTTGGATCATTGAAAGTACAGTATTTTCTGGTGAAAGTAGAAGAACACTATTCACAGCAAAGAAATAATTACTAAGGTTCTTATGATCTAAAATAGTCAATAGTCCCTTTTTTTTGTTAGACACCATCTTAAAGACACCGCCAGCATTAGCCAGAGACTACACTGCAGACACTAGTTTCTTACAGCCATCTAAGACCACATTCAACTTCCATAGTCAGAGAAAGGTAGATCAGGCTCCATCTTCCTGTTTGCATGGAATACAAGCTCTTGAGCTCCAGAGATTTTTTGCCGTCTCCCTTCACGAGGGGCTTCCAGGGATGTCTGCCACTGGCAGCTCCCTCTCTGTCTGGCTCAGGAGCTTCTGTGGCACACTGAGCTGTATATTTGGGTTACTTAAATCTCCATTCACTTCTCTTCCACATGCCTGCCTGGCAACAAAATAAAAAATACTGAAGTAGCATATAGGTTAAATTGATCACAGCATGGGTTTTCTATGGTATCACCTCCATCTTCATCTCTTCCATCTTTAGGACACACAAAACTAGTTCTTAAGCAAACTGAATAAAAACTAACTCAGGTGACTTATAGAAATCTACAGATCCCAAAGAGCTGGAGATTAGCTGAATTCTAATTATATACAGAAGCTCAGAAATGTGGATTTCACTGTGGTTTTTTATTATTCTGATAATTTTTTAATAGGGACAAAAATAATCTAAGCTCACATCTAGCCCTATGGTGCTTCTTTAAAGATTAAAAAGCAATAAGATAATAAAGAATGCAAATGTTCAGACAGCTGCTCATGGAGAGATGCTGTTTGCAATAAGAATTTTCTCTCCTTCTCTGATGCAGCTGGGCTGCTTTTAATTATTAGTAAAGAAAAGAACAGGTTCAGTGCTGGGGAGGGACTCTTCTTTAGGGGCTGTAGTGACAGGACAAAGAGTAATGGGTTCAGACTTAAACAGGGGAAGTTTAGATCGGATGTGAGGAAGAAATTCTTTAATGTAAGGATGGTGAGGCACTGGAATGGATTGCCCAGGGAGGTTGTGAATGCTCCATCCCTGGGGGTGTTCAAGGCCAGGTTGGACATAGCCTTGGGTGGCATGGTTTAGTGTGAGGTGTCCCTGCTCATGGCAGGGGGGTTGGAACTAGATGATCTTAAGGTCCTTTCCAACCCTAACTATTCTACGATTCTTTGAAATGTGGATGCAAGTTCATTTTCACTATCAGTTGACTTCTGCTTTCACACCAACACTGCATTTGAGAATATGAACAAGTTTACACTAATGATGATTACTGTTGTAATTCTGAATATTAAATAGAGCATAAGGATAGTATGAAGGATGCTTTTGGATCACAATCATGAGGACTATCACAAAACACTACTTTAAAACTTAGCATTCAATCCCCAGCTTGTGCACACACCCTAGTGGCCTTAGACAAGGACGTGATTTACAACCACTCCGATAGAGATTTCTGGTCCTCTTTTCCAAAAGGCTGCAATCACACCTCTATTTGAACATAAGGCAGAGCAATTGCACTTAGGGGCATGAGATCCCTATCATATGCACGGGGAGATGGCAGAAACTGCAAATGGAGCTTGCTAGGCAGCTTGCTACTGCCTTACCTGCCCCAGAAGTAGAAGGAGTTGGGTACAGATCTGCCTTTAAAGCAGAAGAGAAAATAAGAAGCAACATATCAATATCCATCTGAGGCTTAAATCTAAAGGATCATTTTCACCTTTTCTGCTATGTGTGAGATGAAAACCTGTTACATACCTTACTATTCAGCAGACTACAATAAACCAAGAGAGGATGGCAAAGAGAGTGACATATACAGACAGATGTGTACCTTCAGTCAATCACTTACTTCGGGTTTCCAGCCCCTGGCTTCTTTCTCCGGAATATGTTGAGGAAAGTGTTGGACTTGCAAGGTGCCTTGCCATCCCCGACGTGCATACGCACCACATCTGAAGTGGTGAAGGCACTGCGGACATTCCTCTCAGGCTTGGCTATGATGATATACATCTTAGGAGTGAACATGCACCCCAGAGCCACTGTCACGCTCAGGCTCACTGCAAAACAGGTGGTGATGATCTTGTAGTTGCTTCCAAAATAGATAGGCACAAAGGCCAGCCAGATGATACAAGTGGTGTACATGGTGAATGCGATGTACTTTGCCTCATTGAAATTGGCAGGCACATTGCGAGTCTTGAAGGCATAGTACGTGCAACTCATGATGAGGAGTCCATTGTAGCCCACAGGAGCCACGACACCTAGGTTGCTGGTGTTGCAGATAAGGTAAACTTCCTTAATGCTGGGGTAGGAGAGAATGGGCATCGGGGGCTCCAGAATGATCAGCGTGATTACCAGTGTCAGCTGCACACTGATTAGAATGGAGGCAATGACCACTTGGGCCCATGCGCTCATGAAACGTGGCTTGCGAGTACAGATCTTCTTTTTGCTGCCAGCTAGAATGCGTGCGATGCGGTTGGTTTTGGTCACAAGGGCAGAATAGCACATGGCAGAGGAGAGACCCACCAGAAGGCGCTGGAGGTAGCAGGATGTTGTGGTGGGTTTAGCTATAAGGGTGAAAGGGCAGACATAACCCAAAAAGATGCCAGCAAGGATAATATAGCAGAGCTCCCGGCTGGAGGATTTGACAACAGGGGTGTCCCTGTAGAGCACAAAGATAAGGGTGACAAACATGGTGACCAGGATCCCCAGGCAGGAAAAGACCACAGCCACAATTGACTCTATATTGCTCCACTGGAGGTACTTTACAGGGATAGGTTCACAGCCTGCAGTGTACAGAAAAGAAACAGAGTGTTAGAAAGCTAGCTGCTTGAAGAAATACCTCTTTTTTTCCTGGCTCCCTACAGTTCATGCTTATGTGTGATAGATTATTAAAACCATTTTACAATGGGGTGAACTGCGGCATGGAGAAGTTTGGATGAAATATATTAAAAAACTGCCATCAGTTTTGGGTGTCCCAAATTTTTGCTTATTGTCCTACAAAGGGAAAGTATATTGGGAAATTTTTTTCATATTTTTTCTGGAGAAAGCTGCTGAGAAGCCCAGCATATCAAAGGCAGAGCTGGGAACAGAGCCCAGACAAACTCAGCACCATCCCTTTGTTTCAGAAGGAAAAGGTTGTTACAAATAAGGTTGGGGAGCTTTTTGACCTCAGACTAACTTATTTTAATCTTTATCAAAATTACTGTAACTTAACCCACTACATTTTTGTGAAGGTGATTTTATAAATAACAAAATTAATTAGAGATATGCGTGCCTTCAAAAATACAGGAAAGGCTCTCTTTTATGAGTAGTGCAGATGTGCAAACATGTATCAGTTAACATGGTATTTAACTGCTCTCTCTCACACCTAAGTTAAAGGAGTCTCTGGTTACCTTCCTCAACGTGCTGAAGATGTAATAACAGCAATAAACATTACAGATAATATAAAATCCTCTGTGTTAATATTATGGTTGAGAAACTGAAAACCTCAATTCTGGCATTTACTGAGTTCTTTTCTTGACTTAATAGTGCCAAAATGCTTTTAACATGTTTCTGTATCCCAAGATAAGCATCCAGAAGGCCTTTACTACTTTTTGTTTCTGTCCTACTCCAGTTTCTCTTGGATCCAGCTCACCTATTGTGCCTTTCTTCCACTTTTCAAGTCTTTCCCCCTAGCCCCTCACCAGCCTTATCCCAGATCCCCTTTCAGTTCAGTTTCTTCATAGCCAGTCACCTCTCTACCCACTTCTCCATTATTAATGCTGCCAGTCCAGCTTCGCATATCCTGGATCAGTTGCTCGTTACTTCTTCCTGTCTGGCTTTTTGGACATGGCTGAGAAGAGCAGGGAAAAAGCAAGGGTGTCTATGAGCTTGTAAGGGAGGTATTTTTTTCCCCTCACTTTTGCTGCTAAATCTTAGCAAGGGCCCTGATATTGTGATAAGCAAAAGTCATGCTTAGCCTCTTCCTCATCAGTATGGAGTATATCAGCCGCAACCAACCTCTGTGAACTAAGAGCTTCCAAGGCCACAATTTTGCTCAATGTATATGAGTCTTCTGCAGAGTGACATGAAATTACCATCTGATATCTCAACCAAAATGTAAAATCCTTCCTTCCAAATAATAGAGAAGTAAGCAGAGGCATAGAGTTGAACAGTTTTACTGTAATCTCATTTTAAGAAATAGACGAAGAAAAAATGTTTCATGTTTAAAATAAAAAAAAAACCTAAAAAAACAGCCTGAGGCAAAGTCATGACATGGAAAGATTCTGCTCAATTGTGTAATGTCTGCCAATGCCATGTGAGCTGAAAAAATGTCTTTTAATTCTGTACTCTTTGTCTCTTAAGACTACTGGGCTGATTTAGCTACAGGTAATGACGCTGCCGTTACCTGAAATATCAAAAAAAAATTAGAAATGATAGTATGTGTCACTAGAGGTTTTATTTTATAAAGAAAATCAATTCTATTTTGCTCAAAGTGGTTTGATCAAGGCTCAGATAGGTGAGAACACTTGTTCTTCCAAACACTATTTTTATGGTGAAGTATGAAGGAAAAGCCTTTTATTAGAAGTGGGAAGCTCTGGTCACTGGCAGGAGCAGCCTCGAGTAGAAGTTGGCTTCTTCTTTGATTTAATAAAAGATTAAGAATCAGAAACCTCTTCTCATTGATCAATACAAGCAAAGCTTTTCTTAAACAAGAAACCAGTCTATAGTTGCTGGAAGGGTTAAGTTTAAATATGGGCTTTAAGCTTCGCAGCATCAAGCCACACTCATATTATTTCATCTTTAATGATGTTTTAATAGTCTTAGCCTTGATTCAGCATGGTAATTAAGCCTATCAATTGCTTTAAGCTTATCCCGTGTAAGGTCTCAGTAATCTGTTTCATGAAATCAGTGTATTTCTTGTGCAACAGAAAGCCCCAAGAGCCAGATATGTTATAAACACTGCCAAAAGCTGCCTATACTGCTTATGTCAGCAAACAGTTGCTGGTTGTCAGCACCTGTGAAGGTGAGTCATTTCCCAGCTAGGAGAGAGTGGTCTAGGGAACCTTGTGAGACTGGGGGAGGATACCCAGGAAATGGTGTTCTTGCAGGTTTTTAAAAAACAACAATCAAAACCCACAACAATTTCCTCCCCCAAACTCCACAAGAACTAACTCGAACCTGAAAAAAATCAGAGAACTAGTGGCA
Organism: Psilopsiagon aurifrons; assembly: GCA_025447955.1. Lineage (NCBI taxonomy): Eukaryota > Metazoa > Chordata > Aves > Psittaciformes > Psittacidae > Psilopsiagon > Psilopsiagon aurifrons. The sequence goes on from JAOEHY010039284.1 coordinate 9,306, forward strand.
AAAACTTCACAGATAAAAGTTTTTGGTAAAAAACTGTTTTGCAGCTTTCACCTACCATTTTCCCTGCACTTGAACCATAAATCATTTCCTAGAGCAGAGGCTAATCAATTTTTTAATTACTTTTTAAAATCATATTCATACTGCAAGGCCAATAAGACAATCCAGGATGTTTTCTGAGGTCATTACTACATCCCAGGTAACTGATGACCCCAAACCTTTATGATTTATTTCATAATAACTATAAAACTTCCTGTCTTATATTATTTTATTGCTTATTTAAGCTGATTTATGTAAACTGGGTTTACTAGTTCGACATTCATTCTTCTTGCATTAGATTCTGATACTACAGAAGATATCTCTTCTTGGCACAAGGTCTTAAGGTACGGGTTTTAGTGACTATTTGTCAGGTCAGGATTTTATCATCTGTGATGAGAAATACTTTGTGCCTACTGACTCCTATTTGCTGAACAAATTATTAGGGGAAGCAATCTAAAAAAAAAAAAGACATTTCAAAATAAAATTTAAATGTCAGGAATGCTGACCAACAGAGACTGATTTCAAATGGAGAGAAAGAGCACCTTGACAGGAGTGTCTTAGAAAATGAGTTAGTATGCGCTTTACATGTCTTAAAGGACTAACGATTTTAAAGCCTCCATCTGTGATGGAAATTGGGACTGCATAAAACTGCATACATGTTTATCATTCAAGATTTAAGGCAAAGGGAAAAACAATCTGAAATATGAGATGTTAACGTCTGTGTCTAGATGCTATGGTGACTAGCAGGATATGAAAACAACACACAAATGCAAGCTATAAAAAACACATTTGATGGGAGAAATCCTGGCAAGAAAAGAGAATTTCAAATTAAATGGTACTGATGGTGACTCCCACAAAGTTCAAGAGCTGGAATTTATCTAGCTCAAGCTCTGTGTTCTAAAGTTTAGGGTGGCATCACGTTCTTTTCACAGATTTGTACTTTGTACTGCATTGCAGGTAAATGAATTGCAGGGGTTAAAAAAAGAAGTTTTTCCTCAGTAAAACAGAATGAAGAAACTGTGCAGGAGCAGACTACCATTTTGATGTTCTCTAGGAAATCAGTTGATGGCTATGCTGTCATTTGGCTGATGCTACTGTGATTTTAGAACAGCAGTAGTCCAGTCTCCTTGCTGAGAAGAAACACAAATCAGCAGGTCATCTACTGATTTCATTAAAAGTTAATAGATTGCAACATGCCCCTGAGATTTTTTCTTGCACTGATGCTCTTCCCAAGTCTTTTCAGCAGTGCCTGTCATTTTGACGTGCTCCCTTTTGAGCTATTTTGGGCAGCTGGTAGCAGTGAACAGTATTTGCTCAAGTGCACATTGATCTCTATGTTCTTGTTCTGCTTTATTGATTGAGAAGAGGTACCAGATTTCTTCCCTGAACAGTGGACACAAACAATTCTGTGAACTTCTAAGACTAACAGAATCTGGGGGTCAGATATCTGACTTTAAAATATCTGCTTTAAAATTAGCAGACAGATATCTGCTTTAAAATTAGCAGACAATGGTGTGCTAAGAGGTGGGAACTGAATATAAGCTTTCCCAGTTGTAAGGACATCTATGAAGGGTGCTGGGAATTTTCTGGTGACTATTAAGACAAGACATTTTTCCACAACTGGGGCTGCTGCAGAATGTATTTTTCAAGAACTACTCTTCCTACAACCCACTTACACAAAATTTGAAGGGACTGAATGATCACTAAGATTTCTGTATCTCGACGAATCTGTTTGAAGTAGGTTCAGTTTCACACAGTGGAGAAAAGGAGGGGGCCGGGTTGTGGTGAGAAGTATGAGATACAGACAGATAAACACACATCTGGGACACAACCATACTTTATTTCCCATAGAAACCCAAAATAGACAATGGATCAAGTTTCCCAGTTAATTGTGATTAATACTATATTTTTATCTGGAGAAACATCCAGCTTTCCCCCTCAAAATAAATCCTCTGAAAGCTCACTTGGCTTCAGTGAATAGCTTAACGGTATCTCTTGGAACTATTTAATCAAGATTTGAGTACTTCCTTTTTGTGTTAAATCCTGCAGCAACATCGAGTTGCCAGCCAGTCATGTTAAAGGACAAAGAAGTGATAAATTGCCAATTTGGTCTTCAGATAGGTGGTCAGATTGCTTCTCCAACTAGAATGATGCTCTGCTGAATACTGCCGGCCAGATTTGCAGATGCAGTATGCGGCAGAGGTGCCACAGGTAGTTTATGATTAAAAAATCAACCCCGAGGTCAAGGTGGTGCTTCTCAGTGCATTAATTCTATTTTCTTGGGCTAATGGTTACTACAAAGCCCAGGGCAGGTGTGGAGGTTGACCTTGATACAAAATAGCAGGAAGATGCCATGGCATACAGTTCAACCAAAGTATATCCACAGGAGACACCCATTCTAGCCTTTTCCCCTTCTTCTACCAGCCTTTCTTAGAATTTTGTTGACAGTACTCTTGCTGGAGGATGCAGTGAGAGTGACCCCTATACCAAAGAAAGCCTGGTAGTCAGTTACTCAATGGCCTGGAACCCCAGAGAAAGTATTACTAATTACATGGTAGGAAAATCAGAAAGAGTATCAAGTCAATTTTACAAGGATACACTAAGCTCTTGTGATAATCACTGGTAAAATTGCAGCAAATGCTGCTGAATTCATTAGTATTCTTAACAGCTTTATCAATGCTTATGCTAAATGAAGAGCAGGAACAGACAGATAATGTCATTTCTTATTGGTAGAAATTTTGCCATCTCTATTGTCACTCTTGTTGAACTAAGCAAAAAGATATAGCACATTTCATACATATTAATCTGCATTGGGGTGTGTGTTTAAGCATGTGCCTTTAATATCTCTGTGGGCTGCTACCTTACTCTCCATCCCACACAATTCTCCTTGTACCCTACAAAATGGGAGTGCACATCCCTACCTGCCAGGTCAGCATTCGGCCACCAGCCAAGCTCACAGGCTTTACATGTGAATTCATCCTGAACAAATTCATTCTCCTTGCAAGCAGTGCAAATCCAGCAACAGCTCACTTCTCCTTTCCTGATCACCTGCAATGCAAAATCCATCATCAGCTACAATCATCCGTAAGACAACAGGGAAGCAACCCTCCCGCCCCCAGCAGACAGATGCAACCTGCACCGTTTGAAATATGACAGGATTCCTGCGTACAGCACATTTCAAACAACAATAACACATGAATCTTGATTCTGTATCGACTCCTGCATATTGAAAATTGTGCTTAGGAGTTCAAGGATAATCTCTAGGGTCAATTCTATTTTGTTTTGGGGGCGCAGCGCTGAGTTGAAAGTACAAAACCATTTTCCTTTTGGTAAAGAGGCATGGTGAGTGCTATATTTTCAATCAAACTTGAGAAGAGGCTTAATCTGAGAGATGGTTCAGGTCAGAACAAGTAGGTCAGCCCACACTTAATATATATTGCACAGTAAAAAGCAGTAAACAAAGTCAAAGGTTAGAACAAAGAGTGATTTATGCATACATATGCATGCATACACATATAAATTGCACACATGCACACACACATAAATTTCAATTTATATGGAATTCTCTTTGGGACTCATTACACTAGTGTAAATAGAAATTCAAATAAGGTCAAATTAAAATATATACTGCTAAAGGAACCTAACAGGTCCAACTAGGAAATAAAACAGTACATGGTGACCAATAGCATGTTTGGAACAGCTCTTTTGGAGACAAATGTCCCCAAAAGCTGTATTTTTCTCTGCTGTGAAAGCTGGTGAGCGCAATATTGAAAAGTTGGTTTCCTTGTCTTGACTCCTAGTTTCATTATGCTGAGGATGAAAGAAAGATTAAGGATACCTTGAGCTCTTAGAGCAACAAAGACTGGCTCAGTTTGCCAGAAAGGAGGAATCTAGCTATCTCTGCAGCATCTTCCTATCCGTCTATATGCAGAGCTAAGTGCAGTAATGAGATACAAAATGTTTGTTTTATTGAATGCTGGCTTTGTGTGCTTTTGCTGTTAACATTTCCTCCTGCAGTCTGTGGAGAGAGTCCAATAGACTTCAATGGGAGCCGAAACTGGCATTTTGTATGCATGGTGTTTACATATACACACATACACAAACTGCACAATCACAAAAACACAGAAAAGATGTTTTCGAGGGTAGTAAATACTGATATTTGTTGAGTATGTCACTTTGCCAAACCATCAATCACTTATTGATTAGAGTAGCAATATATAATTAAAATGCTGCAAATGTGTTCATTAAATGAATTTGGAAAGGAAGGTCTGCTCTAAGGTGATTTTCCCGAATGGGTTTTTGCCGTTTAAAGCTTACTTCATCCATACCATTTTGACAGTGGTGGAACATGTCTTGATGTCAACCAAACACTGCAGGTGGCAAATTATTTGTTGCCTGATACAAGTGCTACTGTTTGGTAAATGCAGAGTGATTTCATTTGTGTTCCCATACCTCCTGTTGTGAACATGAGATACAAATAGGCTTCTTCCCCACCTCACCCCCCCTTTTTCTTGTAGGTGTTATTGCTAGGACAAAATACTGGATACCCATGGGTCACGTTATTTTCAGGATCAGCCCCCAAGTGAATCACAACCACTGACTGTTGTAGGCAATGACTAAGTGAAAATCTTGTTGTTTCTTGCATAAGGTGAAATTCAGTTCCTGTCACACTACAAGATTCTGCATCATTACAAAGGGCAATTTCAGAAAACAAGGGCCTGTATATGGGATTGTGGGAGTATGATGTTAAACTAGGGGTCTTTCTATGCTTTTGACTTTCCTAAAGGAAAGGAAGTCATATCTTTTTTCTTGAAAGCATCTTGCTTGGGTTAAGGGAAAAAAACCCTGACTGCTTATTCACATTTTATACCAGAAAATAAGCATCTGTGTCACACCTTAATCTGGCCCTTCAAGCAAGGCTCACTGCACACCGATCGAACCATTCCACTCTTATTCATCTGAATCCTGTAGTCGTCAATGTTGAGCACACCCTCGTGCCAGGTTCCAATGAGGACATAGTCGTAGTGGTTGGGCTCTATGTATTGCAGGTTCATGATGTCATACCTGCAAGGGAAAAAAAAGAAAGTGAGTCACTGTCCTGCAGCATGAAGGATAAAAGACTACCTTGCTATTCTCCTTCTGCCTCCTTAAAAATTCATGTCATCCCTTAACACCAGGGAGTAGTCTCACAGAAACACAAATACTGTAGGATTTGCAGCAGAATCACAGGAAATGACAGCTCTGATTGCTACACAATTACTGATTACCTGCACTGCTTATGTAAAACTGTGGCAAAAAGTTGAGCATCCAGAAGGAATTGTGCATCAAAGAAGATGAACTCTGCTAAAGATGCACAGGTAGGCGCTGTCTGATGTGTTTTTCAGCCATTTTTCAAGATGTCTTTAGCATTTGCTTGATGCCTACATACAGGCTGGTTGCAGCATAGCCACTGCTGGAACCTCTAAAGTAATCAGTAACCTCTAAAGTAATCAGTAGAAATACTCAAACTAACTGAACTGGTACATCATAAGTTAGCTCTAAACACTAGTTCAACTACTTATATTACCCGGACCAGTGATACTGTCAGGAAAAGTTAGCAACTAAGGCACAAAGTTTACTTCTTCACCCTAGGCAAGTAGGAGGTGACTTCCCAAGGTTAATGTAAAGTTAGGATAAAACACAGTTGCAATAAGCATTCAGCTTCTCTGCCTCCATCATTCCCTTCCATGTTTTGGACCTGATGTGACCCTACTGCTAATTGTTCGTTCTTTAACCCACAGAATGAAACTTGTGCAAAGCAATGATCAGCTGTGGTGATTTCTTAATAGACTAAGCAAGAATGGGAGAAAGAATATTGGAGAGTGTACAAAGAACCACAAAAGAGGCTGGACCTACAGCCTGACATCTTAAGATGAGAAGGGGGAGAGATTAATTTAAAAAAGGATAAGAGAAACAGGGCTGAGAACCAAAAATCAGCACTGGAACCAAAATTCATAAAGCATCTTCTGTTTCTCAAGCCTGAGAGTTACTGCCTTGTTTTTCTCTACTGGATTGGCTCAGTCTCAGGGGAAAAAATCTTTTGTTTGTTATGAATGTTGCTAATCTGTATGTGCTTTAGGAATGAAAGGTAAGCAAAATATGAGGCATAAATTAAACTGGGATGCTTGGATGTGGACAAGGAGAGACATATTTGTTTCTTTTCCTTTCTGTGGTTCAAACATGCAGAATTTAAAATCTTCCTGCACTTCACAAAGGAAAGAGGTGCTAGAATTAATCTTGATATGTCTGTTTTTCTTGAATGAGTTTTTGGGATTACTCTGGTTAAAGACGATTTAAAGAAGTGCATATTTACATTGTCTTTAGACCTCAGTCTTGCAAATATGCATACTCAGACAATGTCAGTGCCACTGCAGAGCTCCACTGAATCACATAGGGAAAGGTGCTCTTGTCACTGAGTTCAATGAGGCTCCAAGCAGAAAGCAACTCCATTGATTGGCAATCAGCTACTAATTGAGCAGTTGCTTAGAAAAGGGGTGAATTTCAAATTCACTAGGAAAAAATTCCTTTTCATATCCCAGTTCCTGAAAAGAAAGAACATAAAAAAAAAAGAATACTTGTTTCAGGATTGTGAAAACCCAGGACAGCAAGAAGCAATAAGAGTCAGGCACTTTTTAATGAAGACTCAACAGACAGGAGTAAAACTGAGCAGGAATGTATATGCCTCTTCCTAGCAAGAAGAACCTACTTGGATTTCAGTGTGACCTTGTATTAGACTGATACAAAATCAGTTACTTTGGACTGGCAAATTAATTCAGGAAGGGAAGTAAAAGGTTACAAAAGCCTCACATTCCCTTCATGGAATTTTTAAGCCTGAACAGATTGTTTTGTTTTTGCAAAAATATATCACAAGACACAGAGTGGCATTAATGCAATATCAACCAAGATTGGCAATTTCAGGGATATGGTTCTAGGTTGAAAGTCATTCTTATGTTTTCTTATAATACTGTTCCCTTTTCTATCAATTATCTGCCAAAGAATGCACACTAAAAGCTCTTATACAATCTTGCATATGACAAGTTGTAGTACAGTGTTCGCAACTTTGATATGCAGTTTGAATTTTAAGTGGAGAAAATGTGGTCTAACACACACTTGGTGTACAGAGACATGCTTAAGTTCTTTATCCTTTCCTTCTTTTCCTTAATGAAAAATTTCTGCTTTGAGTAAGGACAAGTTCAGTGCTGGAATACTTCTCCTCATCCCCTTGCTCACATATGTACAGATTTAATAGTTTGGGACTAATTAGCCCAAGCTAAAAATTATTATCCCAGAAGAAGTGTGTTTGACAATAATTATGAAGCTTCATTTGAAAATGAACCCTTCGTTTCCTATAAGAACAAGCTCTCTGCCATATTGGGAAATGATGGGACCAAGTAGGTGGTGTCATATGAACAAGTTACTTGTGAGGTGAGCCAGAATATTTGCCAGGTGGTCACAGGCACAATCCTACTCTGGTTAGTCTGAGCTAGCTGAAATTATCTTTTTCCATAGCCAAACTACTAAACTGCCATTGAGGCTTGCTATCCTGGAAGGCAGAATGGAAACCAGCAATGATGAGTAATGCTGGGATGTAACTGGCCAAAACAAACACCCATGAAAACAAACTCCAAAACAACCAAGTATATTTAAAAAAAAAGATCCTCTCCATAAAAGTGTGTAGTCTTTGCATTATTCATTAGATAATCTATTCAAAGCATTGGAGTTGATAGAGTTGCCACATCTGAAGTCAGAACAGCTACTGGAAATTTTGAACTAAGCTTAAATGGGTCTATGTCCAAGTCCAGCTGTGGTAAAACAATGTATTTATGCACTGTACATGGTGTTTATCTTTCCATTTTGCTGAAGTACAAAAATTTGTTTGGTTATTGAAACAGTGCTATAGTCAATTCACTAATCCACAAAGAGCTTTTCCATGTGGAGCTGCGGGAACACTAGGGCTAATCTGGAGCTAAATAAAATCTGCATAGGCAGAAACTACTGCTGGCATACAAAGAGCTGACAGACTGTACAGATTACGTTTCATATACACGTTGCCATTTTAAGATATGATATTGCCAATGACATAAATGCCACAGACTGACCTGAAGATTACAGCCTAAATAACAAAAAAGGTTAATTGGACTTTCTTGTCCAAACTTGCTAACTCCAGCTGTGAAAATATCAAAAAGGAACACCAAAAAACCCCACCCTACCTAAAATAACTCATCAAGTTCTAAATAGGCCAAGGAAAAAGAGAAATGAAACTTGCTATAGGCCGAAAGGGTGGATACAATAAATTCTGAAATTCTGACCTACTCAGAGAAATATCCTGATGTAAACTCCCTAGTATTTTGAACTCAAGAACTGTTCATCTTAATTCTATGATCAGTACTGATGAGAACTGCCCAGGTGATAAGATAGTAAATAAGATTTGGGCAAAAATTAGAAAGTTACACCAAAGCATGAAACCAAATAACTAACACTAACAGGCAGACAATGCAGCATATGCAAGGCTGGAGTAACGCTTTTATGGAGATAAATAGTGTATAATAAACTCAAACCTACACTAAGCATTATTTCTCTGTATTATTTAAATTATACGTGCAGACTTCATTTAAGCAGTTGTGTCAATTAGTATGTGCTTGACTGTAAGAGAACTGCTTGCTTCTACTTTGAAAGTCTGACCTATCTCATCTACATCTTTGATTAAAAAAAATCTGAAGTATACAATGCTCAACAAGGAGATCAAACTGACCAGCTTTTTATTACTATTTAATCGCAAATAGCTATTTAAATGTATGCACTGTTTAAATATAACAAGCAATGCAAATACAAATGGCAAAAACGTTGATTGGTTTTGCAAACAAAGACTTGCTTTGAAGGCCACTGTGTCTTATGAATACTCTTTGAAGGCATAGCTGGACTGCAAACTTCTGTTTGTTCCAGAGTTCTCTCTTTATGCAGTGGTCGTGCTCAGGTGCATTTATGCAGTAAGCCCAAAGATGGAGTAAGAGAGTCTTTAATATCACTTTAATAACTGAGTAGGAAAACTAACTCCAATGAAGTAACCCCTGAGTAGGTTTCAGTTAATAATGGATTGTGTACCTCAGCAGCTAAATTAAATTTATTTATAAATTAAAAAAAAAAAATAAAAAAAAAAATCCATCTGGGAGGTGTCATACTTAAAATAGCCCACAGAACTAAATGAAAGGGAAAAGATTTATGTCAGCTGGCTACTAAAAGAAACAAAGGTGATACCCAAGTTCCCAGGGTTGCTGCCTCACCTATTGCACATGTACACAGTGTGTCTGCAAGCAAACGGTAGACAGTAGCAGCTACTACAGCTGGAATTTGCCAGACCTCAAACAAGTGAATCACAGCACATTCTGGCAAATAAAAAAACAAAACACAACTGCTTTCCTGCTCTGCTCAGACCTGTCTTTAAACTCCGGGACAGCCAGTCTTATTCGGACTGAAACAAGGAGAGTACGCAGGAGTTCACCAAGCAGAAGCACTTCAGAAATCTCCGTCACCAAACCCAGCAACGTTTCCCCTTCCAACATCTGGTTTAACGAGTTGAGGTGAAACATCTCTTTACCTTCCAGGGGCATCTCCCTTTTCATCAAACCAAACTTCTTCTCCAGAAACTCCGATGAATGAGGATTTGAGAAGGAACTCCAAGAGCTTGCTGCCATCGATTGGCTTCATAGCATCACACAGCCCAACATGTCCAGGGCAAAGGGAATGATGCATATTTTGCAGCCCATGAGCCATAGCATATATAGCATTGATGACAAATCCCATTTTACTGTCCTGCACATAGTTTTCTTCTAGGCTCTCATTGCCTATAATAGTAAGAAAAAAAGTGTTGTTATAAGCAGAGATAAAATAATACGAAAATATGAAAAAGTGATGAACTAAAGAGGTTTTCTTATTTCTCTTATAAAGCTTTAGAAGCATAAACAATGTGCCAGCCAAGGATTTTAATTAAATAAATAAGTAAAAATGCCACTCTTTCTTTTTCACCCAGAAATCTTTAATTCATTCAGAGAGAAATGCCCCATTAGAAAGCACCCGTTTAAGCAAATTGTCAGCTTTAATTTGTTCTTTTTGATTTTTTTCCTTGTCATTCCATAGTGGTCTTTCTGCTAAAAAGGGTTAAACAGCCCAGCATCATAACGATACGTTTCAGCTAGAACAACTTTCAAAACCAATTTGCTTATAAATTTGAGTTTTTGTCACATATGAAGACTTTCTTTTTTTTTTTTTTTTTTTTTTAAAATATGTTTTAGAGGGCCAAAAGAGCCATGTCCCTTTCAGTGTTAATAAGCAAACAACCTGAATCAGCATTCCTTCTCAGATTACCAGAAATAGTCATTTTAGCTAGAGGTAGTAGTAGACATGCCAATTTGGGATTGTTACAGAAAATAAAATGAAGTTTGTAAGGCTGAAACACTTTTTGTGTAACTGCAGCATGAGCAGACACTGAAGTCTCTGTCTGTTGATCAGAAACGATGTGACAGTGAAGGTTTTCCCCAGACATAGGTTTTAGCTCTGATGAGCTTATGTGCAGGCACTGCCTCAGGGTGCCATTTGTGACTGCATTTCACATCAGACCCCACTGGGTTCTGGGCCCTTCCTGCATTTCCGACATGAGCTGCTGAACACTGTCAGTGTTAGCCCCAAGTCACAGCAGACCTATGCTGCAGGGGTCCTGAGGGAGCTGGAAGTAAGAACATTTCCTTCCCTGTGAGTCATTCTATCACAATATGCTCCAAACTGCAAGATGCTTTTATCTGTAGACCTCCCACATTACTCAGTGTTCAACAGGCATTCGCAATCTAGTCTCTGTTACTTTGTCTAAGTAACACCTTGGCTACACTAGGAAAGTAGGATGTGTGAGAGACTAGGTGTTAACTGACACTTCTCAAATTCAGGTTGGAGAAGATAGTTGTCATTTTAATATGAAGAAAAGGGGAAAATCTTCAAGTTCACTGAAACTTTCAAATTAAAAAAAAATTCCTTCCCCTAATGTAGATACAATATGGCTTTCAAATCAAATCATGAAGTCCCTCCTTATGTTTATCCTGGGAAAAGGCTCTTATTTGGTTAGTATTTTTGGCTCATTTGCCCTATATCAGCTGGGATTCATTAGAATAGCAAAGATCCCAAAGGCAGGGATTTCTAGCTTGCTTTCTCTGGGTGTCTCTCACACAGGACAGTGATTGCAAGTGGGCAAGAAATTCTTGCTTCAGTGACTATTTTCCAGATGAGCTGAACATTGCAAACAGCCACAATGCTAAATTTAAAAAAAATCCTTGTGAAAACATCATAATCTGACTGAATGAGCTCATGTGCTCCTCTCACTGCCATACATTCACCACCAGCACCACCAAGCAAGGAGCAGCTGGAGAATTATTCCCCAGAGGAAACATATCTGCCACCTTCTTTGCAGGAAAAGTTTATCGCTCCCATTCAAATTGTGTGAAACCAATACTATTCAGATCCATGTTCAGAAACACAGCAAGAATAGAAACCTAATATGTAAGCTGACAGAATATTTATACAAGGAAGCAGACAGTATGCCATTGCAAGTACCTTCCCTTAGGTACCGCATATAGTATGTACGGCATAGTCTAGATGCTTGTTGCCTGAATATGTTCATGTGCTATCTGAGTATACCATCTCTAGGTGTGTTTTATCTGCTGGTTAGCCCCCTTAGGATTGATACACTGTGAATTTATCACTGATTCTGATTTGTTGCAGATTGAAAATGAATGTGATCTCCATCTCTATGCAAAAGACAGGTAGAAAGCCCCTGTTATTAGTATGCCCATCCTCTCTTGTGAAGCTTCTGGGCAGCAAGTTGTGAAAGAGATCACATGAGTGACAATGCAAGGTACTCACTGTCAACTGTTTTCTGCTTGAGAGTTTATCTCAGATACTTCCTTGATTTCTCAGTTAATAAAAGAAACCACAAACCAACACAAAAACAACAAAACAAAACAGGAACGTGACACTTGCAGGAGATGAGAGCTTTCATATGTGTCTCCTGAGGCAAGCATTCATGTGGCAGTTTGAGGTAGAAAACTGCAAGCAACAGAACTTGCCAGCACTTAAAAAGAGGCTGTTTCCATCAACCATGTATTAACTCAGCAAAGCATGCTTTTGATTTCTCATATTTCAATATAATATGCATACCTCAAAAAAAAAAAAAAAATTGATGGTGGGAGAATTCACTTTTGACTAACTAGGAGTGAACATGTAACTTACATTAAGGCTCCATGCATATAGCCCCACTGCAGAGGTGGCTGCCTATGATCACCTGTAAATAATTGTACTGTGGTGGAAAACAACTTGTGAAGCATATGGTAATGAATTGCCTACAGATCAGTAATACAAATATCTCTGTTAGCAAATAAGATATTTTCCAGTAAATCTAGTTTGAGAAGTCATGCTTTATCTAAACTTAACTTCCTGCAGTCAAAATTGCTTTTATGTCATTTTCATCATTAGCAATTATATTATTAGCAAAAATTACAGCAATTATTGATATACTTCTGTATTTGAGCTTGTAAAAATTTACTTAGGACAATCAGTAAGAATGTGTATTTATTTTAAAACAAATGAAATCATGTAATTGTATTCAACCAGAGACAAAACAGAGGCAATCAATGTTCAATTAAGTTTTCATAGGACAACAACAGCTGCAAGAACTATATTATGTTTGCTATGAGGCTTCTGTGTAAAGTTATGTTTATCCTCAGTAGGTCTTTGAAATATAACTAAAGCTAAACCAGAACTCTGGACTGTGAAGCTTTTATTTTTCCTTCCTCTTTCATCCTTTGGAAAAATTACTATTGGTCCGCAAAGAGTAATTTGAACACTAGGTTTTATTAACATTAAAAATAGAAAAGTATTTAGTTAATTTTTGGTTGGGGCTTTTTTTAAGGGACCTTCGCTTCCACTAAGTGAAGGAAAATTTTCAGCCATGTGTGTACTGGATTAATTGAAGTCACTCAAATTAGGCCGTTACTTTTTGAATGACCTTGAAGAATTCAGGTGTCCTAAATTTTGGCCTTACTTCTTTTTGTATTGGATGCAATACAAATCTTCCTCTAATAATTTCATTTTAACAGTTACTCAATAGTCTCATTTTTTTTTTTATCTTAGTTTTGGTTTTAATCTTTGTTTCTGTCAGTCAACCTTAAAGCTGAAAAAGGAGGGTTATATACACACATATACTGATAAAATGAACAAACCAAACTAAACCAAACAAAACCCCACAAACCCAAATACCACACCATGGCTGCACACAACTGGAAAATATTCCCAACACTGCTAAGAGTAATACCTAAGCAGAGGGGGAAGGAAGAGAGACCAAAATTTCATGAAACTCCCTGTGAGTGTTTCCTTTACCATATTGTGCCTCACATCTAACATCAGCTTCAGCTAGGTCCTTTGAAGGACCTGAATGTAAAGCAGCCATGAATTTAGTCAAGTGCCTTTGTTGTGGAGTCACTGTGGAACTAACAGTGCTCTCAAGAGCATAATGGGTACTTGTGCGAATCCCACTTGACAGACTGAAGAAAAATTATACTATCAGAATTATGGCTAGAAAGTATTTAACTTCCATGTATAAAGATAGGAAAAGTCTATGTTAGTATTCAGTACGAAATTAAGCACAAAAGATTATTCATTTGCAGTTCTCAGAATGACTAGAGTAGGAAGGAATTTGGGATGGAAAGAAATGTAAAAACATTTTGATAGGGGACTCTGATCAATACCTAGCCAGTTGGTAAATTCTGAACAAACGCACATTTGATAAAGAACACAGTCTGTTCACAGACAACTCCTGATTAGAATAAAAGGCAAAATCTGTTTAATAAAATTGTTATAAATGACAATGTTTCATCTGGAATAGACAGATTTACGGTTTATTATTAACTGTTATCTGCTGAATATTCAAGCTCATGTCCAGTTAGCAAGTATTATGAGAGCTATCATCTTTTCTGGTGTCTTTTCTGGTCTGAAAGTCTTAGAAATTGCATACACTGCAGTAGCCAGATCAGTTTCTAGTTGGGCTTTGGCCCTTGTAATTTTCTCCCTGCATAACCTCATGTAGTCTTCCTAAGTTGTTTCCCCCTTCCTTAAAAGGTCATACATTTTCCTTTTTTTCCTGAGTTTCAGCCAACTCTCTCTGTCCAACCAGGCCAGTCTTCTCTGGTGGCTTGTCTTTTGGCACACTGTTAGTAATGGCTAATCCTCTGAATAACCATGCCAAACTAATATTCTATTAAATAATTTTTGAAAGGGGTTTCATTTGGTTAAACTCTTTTGCCATTATCAGTTCAAATATTTTACAAATAATGTCAGTTCACTCCCTCTTGCATTCTATTCATAACATCCCTTACATTCTCTAACAAAGATAACAAAATTCAGCAATTTTCACTTTAAGGCACTGCAAAATGAATAACAGATTACAATGTAATTAGTAAAAAATGTGTTTAAAACCTGTGCACTGTCTTTTTCACTTCAGATCACCTTCTTAGTAACAAGTGTGTTCTGTTATTAATATTGATGGCTGAATAAAATCCTCACATATTGATGGTATAAAGACGACTTGTCCACGGCACTGCACTCATTACCAGAGAATCATAGAATCACAGAACGGGTTGGGTTTGAAAGGACCTTAAAGATCACCTGGTTTAAACACACACACACACACACACACACCCCCCCGCAACAAGGACACCTTCCACTAGACCAGGTTGCTCAAAGCCCCATCCAACCTGTCCAAAGGTAAGTCACAGGCAGCAAGTCAGATGAGTAAAAGTTTTCTATATGGAAACATCCAAACACCCATCTTTTTCATCCCACAATCAACTGCAGAGCCACAAGAACTTCTGAAGTTCTGTTTTCAGAAGGAAATAGCTTTTTTCCAGGCAATTCCAGATGTAGCTGACTGCCTACGAGGGAAAGGCAAGGAAATGCTAGCTGGTCACCAGGACAAGCAGGGCTGCAGGCTACACTTGTTGTGGGCTCAGTGACCTTACTGTCTCTATGTGCAAGCTAATGTGACCACAAACAATTTGTAGAAAAATGGCTTGTGTGTATGTGTGTTTTACCAAGCCAAAGGAAAGAAGAGTCAGAGAAAAAGAGGCTTTGTTTCAATCTCAATTAAAAAATTACTTGTAATTCTCATGAGACAGAATGATAAGCTGAAAAATTTGCCACAGACCATAATAAACTCTTCATTCAACATTCAACAAATAATCCCATTGTGGTGAATTATTTTTTCTTGTATGTCTTCTGCTCCCAGGAAACCAATTATTACACTGTATTCCAATGAAAGAGGACCATGTGGGGAATGCTTACCCCTTCACTTTCTACTTTGATGTCTGATCTTTGCAGCAGGGAGGCAAGTTCAAAAGGCAGCTGAATACAGTGGAAGAAAGGAGAGATAGGACATACAGGGAGGATGTAGAAGAGCTATCAAAAAAGACACAAGATAAAACAGGTAACTCAGTTCCCATTGTATGTGAACTATCTGACTGGATGAAGCTCCACTACTTCTCAGGTAAGTGTGAAGAAGGATGTATCATTTAAGAAAAGGCATCTTTCCTTAACTGGCTCTTGAACATCATATCACCAGTCTATAGGAAATAACACAGCACTCTCTGCAGACTTGCAAGTTGATCTGCCCTTCGGCAAGAAGATAGAAAGTAGAGCTTTCACTAGGACAGCTAAAATGAAGGAATATCTTAAAATCATTCTTCACCAGATTTAGAATATGCTGATAAATATTTCGCATCTTACAGTACTCATGAAGCAATAAATGGAGTTCACGGGGTTACAGATTTCATTTTCAGGATGTCAGTAAACCAGAAAGGTTTTGCTTCCGTTCTTCAAATCATGTTTATTTCCCCAAGCAAAGAGATTCAATTCACGCAATTACATTTGTTTTTCCCTGAAAAGCTAGGATACAGTTACAGTTGCCAGTTGAGATACACTGCTATTTTCTTTCTGAGCATGGGGAAATACATGGGTCTCTCAGATACTACTGCTTTGTTGCTGTCCTGGGTTCAGCAGTAGCAGTCGGCTTTCTCCTTCTTAGTAGCTGGTGCAGTGCTGTATTTTTAACTTTCGGCCTGGGAACAGTGCTGATAACACCAATGTTTTTAGTTGCTGCTCAGTAATGTTTACTCTGACCAAGGACTTTCAGAGTCTCATCTTCTGCCAGGGAGGAGGGGAAGCCGGGAGGAAGCAGAGACAGCACACCTGACCCAAACTGACCAAAGAGGTATTCCATACCACAGCACATCATGGCCAGATAATAACCTGGGGGCAGTTACCTGGAAGGGTGAGATCACTGCTTGAGTCAGGCTGGGTATTGGTCAGTGAGCGGCTGTATTCTCTTCCCTTATCTTTTCCCTTATCATTCTTATTATTGGTGGTAGCAGCAGTGGTTTGTGTTATACCTTAGTTACTGGGCTGTTCTTATCTCAACTCCTTGGGAGCTACATTCTTTCAATTCTCCTTTTCATTCCTCTGGGAGCAGGGGGAGGAAGGGAGGGGAGTGAGTGAACGGCTTTGTGGTTTCTGATGTGCTGACTGGGTTTAACCCACAACAATTCTTCTTACAGCCCAATGTGAGGCATGAAGAGTTGTGATAATGGCAGATCTGATCAGAGTGTGCCTAAACCTATTTGTGATACGCATTCTTTGTTTTGGATTAATAGTCACTATTCACAATGCTCTCAAAGTTGTTGCTCTTGATCTCACAGTTTCAGCATGTCATACCTTACTTACAGCAGATATTTGCTGTGTCAGTGCTTATCAGCTGGGGGGCTTGGCCTAAGGTTCTTGTTTCACTGTACCTTATGGCAATGACTTGTAATACAATAGAATCATTGGTAATGAAACTGATCTGGCTTGCATTCCCAGTGCGATAACCACCTCTGTACTTTGGGAGGCATATAATAGAAGTTACACATCTTTTTTCCCCTCCTTAGGTAGTCAGCCTATGAGGGAGACATTCCCACGCACCTTAGTGAGAAGTACAGCACCTACACCAACCCCAGCAACAAGTACAGCAGCTACTCAAACTCCAACCACAGCAGACAGCAGAGCTACTCCAGCTCCAAGCACAGCAGCGACACCAGCCCGGTGACAAGTGTAGTAGCATCACTTGAGACTTCTGAAGGTTTTGAATGGCCTTTGTGTACCCTTGAGACCTGCCTGCTGATTGTGATGGAGATCGTCATGTGGGCACACTTACAGAGTGTGTTTTACACACAACCATTTTATCTGGTCCCAAGAGTTAAGCAGAGTTGGGTTTGGGCCTTGTCTGTGGTTAGACAACGATATAGAAGGACCAAGAGATTTTCCCCGAGGCTGGACAGTCATGAGTGGCAGGGTGTGTGGAACAATATGGTTGAGTCTCTAGCCCACTGGGCCCCTCCAGTGCTTTGGAAGTGTCTGAGATGGAAGGCAGCTCTATGGAGTCCCCAGTGACAAGCTGCAGAAACTGCTGAAGGGAAGGGTGAATTATTTTGAGGCTAGTGGGCCCATGACACCTCAGACCATCAGGGCAGAGATGCAACATACAGATGGACTCATGATAGAGGGATGGACTTAGCAATGGACACTATTTCCCCAGTTATTCACAAGTGTGAAACAATTCATCAAGCTAAACAGTTAAAGCCTCTTTGATATGGAGGATGATCGCTGAAGTGCAATATGGGGAGGCCTGGCAGACTGGCTATATCACACTCACTCTCCTGCCCTAAAAGACTGTTACAAGAGATGGAGCCATGGACCGGATGGACTCAGCAGCTTTATAGGGATTGGCCCATGCACTAAGGAATAATATTTCTCTCCCTCTGTGCATGTGTGGACATATATATATATGTCATACATATATATCTCATATATATATATGAGATAAGAGTGATCGTATATTGAAAATATGGGATCTGAGCATGGCGTGAATGGCATGGAATAAGGGGTGGATACTGTCCTGGGTTCTGCAGTAGCAGTCATTTTACTCAGCCTTAGTAGCTGGTGCAGTGCTGTGTTTTTGACTTTCAGCCTGGGAACAGCACTGATAACACCAGTGTTTTTTAGTTGCTGCTCAGTAATGCTCTGTCTGAACAAGGACTTTCTGAGGCTCATCCTCTGCCAAGGAGGAGGAGAAGCTGGGAAGAAGCAGTGATAGGACACCTGACCCAAACTGACCAAAGAGGTATTCCATACCACAGCACATCATGGCCAGTATATAAACTGGGGGCAGTTACCCTGAAGGGTGAGATAACTGCTTGTGTTGGGCTGGGTATCAGTCAACAGGTGGTGAGCAGTTGTATTCTCTTCCCTTGTTATTCCCCTTATTATTATTATTGATGGTAGCAGCAGTGGTTTGTGTTATACCTTCGTTGCTGGACTGTTCTCATCTCAACCAGTGGGAGTCACATTCTTTCAATTCTCCTTCCCCATCCCTCCAGGAGAGGAGGGAGGAAAGGGAAGGAGTGAGGGAATGGCTATGGGGTTTCTGATTTGCTAACTGGGTTTAAACTATGACAGTTACATCTGGAGAATGTTGCCTTTTAACTGGATTAGTGTACTCCCATTCCTGTATTAAACTACAGAGAGAAGTGAAAACCATTAAAAGATTAGTATTTAGCGGAAGATCCTCAAATATTTGCACTAGAATTCTCTAAGGCATTAACAGGACTATGACAGCAGAAATATTTGTACGCAGTGGGTTATTTATTTTCACTAGCAATGTTAGTCAAATAACTAATGAACCTTCTTCTCCCGAAATGCAGTTGATACTAAACTTACAAGTGTCTTGGGGGGTTTTACTTACTTTTACCAACATATTTCACAGGTGTCAACTCAATGGCTAAGGGAAACCAAGACATTAATTCAACTGTCAAGGCACATGTTCTCCTTCATTTCAGACATTTAACACCTAAACTTTAGAAGATTACTCTCCTATTTAGACATACCATACATGAACAGTATCTTCAGTTTGCTTGTCTGTTTTTGTGAGGATGCCATATTACTTTTCAGTGTTTGAAAAGAAGCATTTTCCTTTTGCCTCTCCTTGTGTGTCAGAAGCAGTGGGGAAAGATTTTAATTAAATTCGCTTTCTTGGTTCTCCATATCATATTATGTAAGCACATTAGGGTTTTAAAAGCTCAGTGTCAAAGACTCCGGAATGGGCTGGCATACACAAATACAACAGTGCCACAGCAAAGCAGAAATATTTTGAAGAGAAATGACTGTACAAGCTGCTGACTCACTCATTAATCAGATGCAGGGGGACTCAGTCACTACGCTGGAGAAAGCGGACTGAGCAGCTCTATGCCAAGTCTGAACTTGCAGATCCAGCCCATTGAGAGCAAAACAAAAGGAAACTGATCTCTAACTGCTCCTGTATTTCCCACTCTTTGTTTAGCAGACACAAGAGTCTGAAGCTCATTTCCCCTCCCTACCCTTTCTGCTTCTCCCCATGGACATTCAGGCTCTCATAGAATTATAGAACTCCAAGAAAAGCAGATTTAACATGTAAATGCCAAGTGGCAATGCACATAACTCATGCTCACACAGTGGGAGATGACAAAGCTGCGTTTGAATGTGCCTGTGCCCAAGAGAGCGGAAACAGCTTTCGTTTTACATCTCCTTTCTAGTGAACCAAAGGAGCTAAGCAGGAGATAAGACTGTCATTTCCCAAAGGCTGGCTGCAGCGCCAAGGGAATGCAAAGACTAGGTCTGCCTGATCTCTGTAGGTGGCAGTGCTGGGGTGAGCTGTCAGAGCATGTCTGGCTGAAATACTACATATTCACAAACACTCCTAGCTGATGTGCAATGCTGCAGCCTCTCTCTACCTTTGGAAGAGGCTAGAGCAAAGCTGGAGGCCTTTGCATCAGCTGGCAGTGTGGCTTTGCAATCACTGCGTCACTGGAAGGGGAGGCAGGTGAGACCAAAACAGGCTTATGGGGGAGAAAAAGTTCATACTTCCCTTTTCCATAAATTTGCATTGTCTGCTCTGTCTCTTGTGCTGGCTAGCAGTAAAACAAAGGACTCAAAGGGAAATGCAGTGCAGCACCTAAGGGCCATGCTAACATAGTTGTCCACCACCCCAGGAGAGGACTGCCTCTTCCTTCACTAGGCTTCCTTTAGCAAGACATAGTTCTGTATCAACACAGGTTTTCAGTCTACATAGAATGCCCCCTTGCTTTTAAAATTATTATCTGTGAGAGCTGAAAGAAACCAATCAGAGTCAAAAAGTTGCAAGAATATATATCCACAAAAAGTATTTATAGCAACAGGATAAAGAGTGGGAAACTGGATAATAAGCAGATAACTTCCTCTACAAATTAATATATATAAGCACATGCTGTTACATGCAGGTCTGGAGAGATCTACTTAGAGCAGATGGCTTGACAGAAGCATACCAGCCTAACAGAGCTTCTGTATGGGATGACACTATGGCCTGAAGCCTCTGTGTATCTTCCCATGGGGCTAAAAGTCTTCAAAAGGAATTTTACTTAAGAGAAAGCAAAGGGTTTATATGGCCCTATGAGGATGATTTGCTGATATTCTTTCTCCTCTAAACAAGCTGCAAGCTGGTATTTGAAACCTTTTCTGGACATATTCACTGCTATAAGCTGCAAAAAGCTTGGTAGGAAATGTTAACATTGCTTCTCTTTGTTGCTAATTTTTAGTGGAATGATCATGATGAAATCGCTCTGCAGTGAAGACTGTGTTTAATAAAATAGAAACTGAAAGATATATAGAGTAAAACTCAGTGCAGTGTAAAAAAACCCAGTTCTCTTCAAATCAAAAAGATCTATACCTGTGATATTTGTATGTGTTGTTGCAATGAGACCAGCTTGAGAAATACAATTCACAGAATGTCCAACAGTGAAGCAACAGAACCAAAAATTGACAAGAAGGTTAAGTTTTAAGATTATTGATTGCATCATTTTGGCTATTATCTTAATTTCTGTCCTTTGGAATTAATAGACTGGAAAACAAAAGAGAAAAATAACTTTCCCTGTTTGAGACAAATCAATTTCTGTACCTTGGACTCTCAGGGAAGCACAGTTTAGTATCAGTTCAAATGGCCTGAAAAGAAATATGGCTTTGCATGTATTTGTGCCATCCTTTTCATGGCTGAATACATGCACAAAACTGGGACTGTAGTTACATCTGCCATTTTGCACATTCTAATGAAGCTGTTTGGAATTATTTCCATAGTGAAGTAAGTATGCTGTAAAAATATGTAAGCTATTTTATTATTGCAGCTTAATATGATCAATATTTGGCCCTTCTAGCTTCTGGAAATTCATCCCCAAATAAAATACTGTGATCACCTACTGGAAGAACTGACCAGGAATCCGGCATGGAACAACAGCTTCTTAGTACCTTCTTATGTAGTATTCAAGGCTTAAAAATAGAAATCAATAAAATTCTTCATGTGATTCTGGACTTGGGGGACCCATAGTGTTGGAAGCAGTCTACACTTTTAAAAAATCTAATCTAATTCAGATAGGACATAGCATTCAATGATGTGTTCATTATAGAAAAAGGCAACATAAAGGATAATCTGAAGTGATTCCAGCGACTTTCTTAGAGACAGTGGATAGTCATTATGAGAGCTTGACAAATAATTATTATGACTAATTCGTTTTCCTTAAAAGCTGGACTGTGTACAAACCGCCCTCAAAATGACCACATGTTCTATTATTTATTTGAAATTAGTATTTAAATTCTGCAGGAAGACATTATTTCTCTGCTCCTATTTTAATTAAAAAAATTATTTAATCTTATAAACAAGAATAAAATATGCCAGCTGATTTTTCTTTTTGTTCCCCGATTGAATGGTTTGCACATGTAATCAGCAGACACTGATTCAAATCTCAATATAGCATTTGAAATCTATCTTATTGTTTCATTAGCTGACTAAAATTTACTGCTGACAAAAGCATTTAAATGGTCAAGCTCAACCTTTGCATTGAAAGGACATAGGCAATCACACAGTTATTCTAATGGAAAGTTCACAAACCAAGGGAACAGAAAGGAGGGCTTTCGCCCTGGCTGATCCTGGGCAGAGGTCATACTCTCATCTGCATCACAATCCCCTGGTCCCAATTTATTCTTTGATTTGGTTCTTTCTTTTTTGAAACTATTTTCTCTTCTTTTCTTCTGTCCTCTTTCTTGGAAATATGATAATAGGGAATTTAATTTGTTACATTTACTGTGTATTCTGTAGCCTCTTCTGTCACTCTCAGACCAACAGTAAATCTTCTCTGAACCTCTTTCTCAGACTCTGTAGGGTCCCACAAGTGCCCATGCTCCCAAAGCCTCGGGCACCTTATAATACACCTTATTATCACAGAGCCCTTGGATCTGCCTGCTTCTTCTGCTTTCTTTACAGCCTTCCTCCAGTGCCATTCTGAATCCTGACCCAGTCAGGACAGAATTCCACAGAGACCGTTTTCTACATGACCTTAACTCCTGCGGAGAAACAATTAAAAAGAAAGAAAGACCAACCTTCATTCTTCCCCTTTCCCTCATGTAGCTGCACAACCTTGCTGCCTTATTCACGCACTCCATTAAAGACGTATTTTGAACTCCTGTTCTTAACCGCTCTGTTATTTGGAATAAGTCTAGCGGATAATGAGTTGCACTACTCTTACATGAGACAGGAATGAATATCCTTGCAAACTAATTTATTTACAAATGTAAAGAAATATTTGCAGGTTTTAATGTTATTTGGCTAGCTTTAATCATGCTTTCACTCCAAAAAAAGCCCACAAGCAGACAAACAAAAAGTTGAGTCAGATACCCTTACAGAGAGCCTGTTTTAACACACAATGATGAAAAAATGAAAAGCACTGGAAATAGGACTGATTTAATTCCAAGTGTCATGCTTTTCATACAAAACCCAAAACTTTATCTGAAAGAGACAGATCTCAGTAATTGTGCTGCAGCTTTCAGAACATTAACCACTTTAGATACTTAGATTAGGAACCTGAATACATATTCAGGCACCTAATTAATTGACTTGATTAATACCTGAACTAGCTGCAGTTGACATCCATGGGAATTATATGAGATCAGGACCCATAAAAATCAGGCCAATTTATCTAGGTTTCAGAGTATGCAATTCAGGAGCCTAATTTTGTGTACCTTCATCAGAAAATGCTGGTTCAGATTTGGGGAAAAAAAAAAAAATAAAATAAAAGCAACCTTCATGTTACCTCTGAATGGGGCAAAGGAATCAGTAGAAATCTAGTCTTGATACATGTCCAAAATTCAGCACCAGGACAGCACCCAAAACTATTAGTCAGGGTCTTTAGATCAGAGTGAAAAAATATGATGAAAATAATAACATACACATATTCATTAGATCATCCTCTCTGGACAGCTGTGTTCCTATCTACCATAAATACAGCAAATGGAAGAAATCACATACAATCTTTTCTGGCCATTGATTTAGACCTGTAAACACCTAAGTGCTAATTCATGGTTGTCAGTATATGGGCATGAGATCCTGAGAGCTTCAAAGGTATGAGTCAGTATCTCATGTTAACAACAGACCAAGTGTTCCTTTCACGATAGGATACCAGTCCACGGCTGGCTGGCACAGGTTAGGCTGGCCTAACTGGTCTTTTCCTATTTCAGATTCCATGGTTATGTACAATCTCAGGAATAGTCAAGGAAAGGTATCTAATACTTACAAAGCTTTAAAACACTATTGATTTAAGATAGGTTTCACAATTCTTGCATGACAGTGCATCACCCACCAGCCAGTACTATTGGTTTTCTTTTTCTTTTATTATTATTCTAAAAGAATATTTCTTCCTCATCTCCGTTTTCAATGTTAAAGTGGTATTAAGAACACCAGTATTAGCTGCCCAAGCATAAATCAATATGAAAACCAATGTATCTCACCTCTGCAGAAGTATAGCTCCCTCCAAATCAATCCTTTGCCAAGTTTACTGCTGTTTTTGCATTGCGGGGTTTTTTTGTTTGGTTTTTTTGTTTGTTTTAATAGACCATATCCTTGCATAAGAAACCTTCTGTCTGAAGGCTGGTTTCCAGGAACCACATGTCTGCATGCTGATAGGGTGGATTGGATTTCACACATGCAACGTGAGTAATTGCTGCATATCCAGGCTACACAGCAGCCCTGCAGCCACATAATTGCTCTCAGGGACTCCCTTTGCTTTCCACAATCTAAAGCAACTGCTGAAGGTGCTCTGGTAAAGTGGCCTCTGTCACCCTATGTAGTGCCTTTTTAAACCATGTTATAATTTAGCTGAGCACACTCACAGATTTTGGTCAAATTAAGTGGAGTTTTGAAATCATTGTTAGGAGGATCCAAATATTTGCTTGTAACCACTGCAATATAAAATACATTAACTGCAAATATACAGACCACAATCTACTTTATGTTCCCCTTAACTGGACATGTGCCTAGAGTTGTGTTCAAGTATGTTATCACAGAAAAGATTCATTTTAAAGCTAAGCTAAGATTAGAAGCTTCTGAATGATGAATGCACGAGGACAATGCATCTCTGATTAGCAGCAAACTAGAGCTAAGCAAATCACAAGATAAAATAAGTGGCCCTAATCTTTATTCACACATTAAAATTAATAGAAAAAAACACAAGCAGTATGCTTTTGAATCTGAAAGAATTTTCAAGGTATTCATTTTAGTATAGCTCTTTTTTTTCCTGGGTATAGCTAAATGTGACAATGCAGGAAAAACGGGCTATTAGCACAACCAAACCCAAATTATTCAAGTACTTGAGATCACTTGCAATCTCACAAGAAAATGGGACCCTGCCATGTGAATTTTTAGCCAAAATAAACCTGGAAAAACAGGCAGAGTGAACTGGTCTTCGCAGAAAGTAGACAATACACTGCATAGCATGATGACTGGAGTGCTTTGATGAGAGCAGCCCTGATTTTCCATTGTTATATAGCTGAGCCTGAATGCAGAGCTAAATTAAAGTTTCAAACTTGCAGGTTTCTCCAAAGCTGCTTTCTATTATATGAATCTCAAAAATCTGAGCTGAAGGAAATCGTTGAAAATTGACTTGTCTCACACCTTGCTGTGCTGCAGTGGCCCTCTCTGGCTCAGTCAGCAGACCAGCCTTACCTGCAGTAGCTGCTTTCACTATTTTTAACTAGTTCCCTCCACACTAGCAGACTCCTGTGCTCCCTCAGACCTCCCAGCATGAGTGGGAAAGCAAAAATTTATTCTGGTGGTGCTACTCTTAGAAGCACACATCTTCCACCAGGTTATTCTCCCTGTGTGTACCAATACAGCTTATTCTGAGTAGGACAGTTTGTGGTTTGTGTGGTTCAACTGTTACTACTCATTCTCACCATTTATTGTTCTAAACCACTGCTTTCCCAAGACCTATTAAGAACCCCCACATTTATTTAGGACCTCTATTGTCTATTTTTCAGAACATATCCTTGTGCACAGAGGGCTGCAGAGAGACCTGTGTGAGTGAAAGAATCTTGTGGGTTTGTGCCTACATGATATCCTCTACTGTATCTCCTTTGTACCTGTATTTATGGGATACTGTTGCCATAAAATTGGAAGCTGAGTTTTAAAATTTCCACCTACAGGTAAATAAGGAAAGGGAAGACAGGATCTAAGAAAAGACCAGGGAGTGCTGACAGAAGGCAGTTGGCCTTGTTTTCAGATCAGTTACCTGTTATTTCATCCAGTTTGTTACTCACCTGGTTAAATGCTTATGTATAGGCTAATTGTTCTGATGTGCGACCTGCACAAGCAGTTGATTTCTAGGAATAAGTCAATTTATTTAATTGTGTGCTTTCATCCTCATCATGCTCCTGAAACAAGTTCAAAGCACCTCTGGCTGTCTGAGCAGTCATGAGCACCCAGTTGCTCTCCAGGCACAGGAGATAGGAGCTCCAGGGAGGCACAAGTGAGCATGATTCATGTGTCCTGTTCCTCTGCAGAACCATCAGTTTACTAACATAATGGAGAAGACTGAATGTTACAAGCCTACCGAAGAAATTATTTAATCCCAGAAGGCGAAACTTTGATTGTTAAAAGACACAATGGAAAATGTAGGTGTAAATACTAGATTCAGAAAGCTTTTGTCATATCCTGCATACAACATGTATGTGTTCTGCAAACTATCTTCTATGCTATTCACAAAGGTGTGTATTTATATCGCTTCTTTCCTTTATTTCATGATGACCTCATTTTTACATGGATCCTAAAAGGAGAAAAATATTTATTGCTATTGTATTTTGATCGACAGCTTGCATTAGAAATATCTCTGGGAACATAAAATTTCAGATAAATGTAGCTGCTGTCTTCCAAACACAGAAAAAAGAACCTAGAAGCAAATGAACAAAAACCCTGGTCATCTTCTCTGAATAATTCATATGATTTATCACAGATAAACACATTATTAATCTTCCTCTTCTTTAAGACTTAAAAGCTGTCTGTCACCTTGTCTGGGAAATAAAATGAGACTACAGCTCTCCTGTCTTATCTGCTGAAAAAAAGCCTTGACTAAAAGTTGTAGTCACTAGAATTCTTTCAGACAAGTTTTCTCTAATAGGCTTCATTGTAAGTGCCCATGAAATAGAGATAATTTTTGATCACTATTCTGGAATGGCCCCTAAGATCTCCTGCCTCATACTGAGAACAAAGGCAGTGACACAGGACTCAGCTCCTCTACTTCAGGGAACTAAGTATATATACAAAGTATATAATTCAAAACAGGAGTTAGGGATGGTAAGTTGCAGAATACATAAGGTACAAGCTACCGACATACCATGACATCTTCAAGAAGTTATGGCATGTCAACAGCTTGCTTCCTTCTTCAAAATCTTATGAATGTGCCTCCTATACACTGCACAAGTGTTTTAACCAACAGTGACTGATCTGACAGAGTGTGCACTCAGGCTATTGTCTTATAATTATCTTTTTTGACCTATTGTAGCAAAAATAGCCCCTATCGTAGGTGTGCTTGCTGATGCAAAGTCTCAAGGGGAGCCTTGTAGATGTTGAGATTAAAGTAATGTTCTTAGAACAGCACCTATGAGCAGTTCTGATACTGCAGAACGAGCCCTAATAATGTCTGCTGGATGTAATTTATCCAACTTGCACATAACCTGAAACACTGATAACCACTCAGATCAACTCACTAGAAATGCATTCGCACTTTCAAAAAAGTGCGGGAAAAAAAAACAAGGACACATCCTGGGATGCTTTGTCCACTGATGAGAAAATGAGAGACCCCTGTTATCTGATACAAACTCATCAAAACTAAGATAGGTCTTGAGAAAAAAAATCCTTGAGTAAGCGAAACTCTGAACTACATTACTGATGGACTGGATGTGGTCTGAAAGATGTATTATCCAAGTACAAAACTATCTAAGAGTAGGAACAGGCCAGCCATCATCTTCTGTCGTCCTGATAAGTACAGGCAAGGAGAACTTCACAGACAAATAGAGGAAAACAAACATCATGAGAGGCATCAGTACACACTCTGTAGATCTTCTAAAAATATATTATTATCCTATGCCAGAAAAAAATCCCAACCTCACCAAGACTGTAAGGACTCTATGTATGTCTGCAGGAGATAAAACCTGTTGCTTTTTTGTGAGTGAATGGCAGTGGTGACAAACACTTAAGGATGCTTTTCAGAGAAAGTGTAACTAGAGGCAAACAGGTTAAGCTGGCTCCAGAAACATTTGTTGAAATTATTTGATTTAGTAGCTTGGGTATAATGTCCCACCGACATAATTGTACTACTCCTTTACTTGAACTGGCTTTCTTGTAACACTTCACTGCTCTTCGTATGTGCTGCTGTGTGGGTCTCCGACACCTAAAACACCCCTGCACCATGCTCATCTCCTTCAAATTGTGACTATACCTAGCAAAGTGAATAATTCAAGGGCTTTACAGTGACAATACAATCAATATTCCCTGCAATTTTTGTCTCAAGAAGTATGACACTGCATTATTCACACCAAAGAATAAAATGTATTTTCTGGAATGTTTAGTCTTCCTCACAAGCTCTTTTCTACTACCATTATTATGCTCTACCCATGATTTGACAAGCTATGAAGATATATGCTGGAGATCCAGAACCACCTGGGTGTAATGAAAGCTTATGTCCTTTTTCTAAGCAAGTCTGCTGATGCAGAAAGAAAGACACAACTTCTTAGAACCAAATTTGATGCAAAAATATAGTGTCCATACAGATCCTTGGCAGGAATGAAGACAAGCAGCATCCTGGGTTGTATTGATAGCACAGCCAGTGACTAAGGCATGTAATTACCTCCCCACTACCACCACCATTTACTTTGCACTCATTAGGCAGCAGCTAGACTATTGCATTGGGAGTTCACAAACTGTGAACCCTGATACAGAAAGACACTAATAACCTGAAGCATATTCAGCAGAGGGCCATCAAAATGATGCAGGTCTGTAGTCCTTGCCCTTTGAGGACAGGCTGAAGGACTGGGACTTGTTCAACCTGGAGAAGAGATGGCTACAAGGGAACCTTACAACAGCCCCTCGTACCTGTGCGGTGGTTATTGAGAGAAACAGGCTCTTCATGGTGAAACATGATGGGAGTATAAGAGATGACAGGCATAACTTGGGAAAAGAGAGGTCCAAACTGGATACAAGGCAAAACATTCAAGCAGTGGAACAAGCTGCCCAAAGAAGATGGACCACCTTCATCCTCGGAGGTTTTCAAGGCCCCAGGGAATAAAGCCCTGAGCAACCTGGTCCGAACTCACAGCTTACCCTGCTCTGAGCAGGGGATTGGACTGCAGTCTCTCTAAGCTCCCTTCTGACTGAGTGATTCTGGGACTCTAGCTGCACTCAGACAGATCATTTGTATTTCCTTTCGATCAAGACAGGAATTACCAGATAAACCAATCATTATGGCGTGACCAAGGCATGAGTAAGCATCCTACAGGGAACTTGAAGCTACTTTGGAAAAAACCCAAACAACTACATTTCTTGTTCTTGTCCACCACAAATACATTCACTGATAAATAATCCTCCTCAAAGATCAATTGAATCGTTGCTTGAATCATAAATTGCCCAGTTTCCCCCTACCACACCAGTTTGCTTCACTTTGTTGTGCTGAAAAATTCAGTGCTGATTGCCTGCCAATGGTATTTTGTTGTCCCAGCGGATAAACTGCTGTGAGCATAATCTAATGTTTGCATCAGTTCCATAACCAATTCCATAACTGTCTCTTGTGATGTAGAGGAGCACTCATCAAAAGTCATTTGCATAAACTACAACCATTGTATTATCTGCCACTAGGTGAATAAGACATTCTGTAAAACAGTAGTTAGATCTCTGTACAAGTGTTTACGCTACTCTGAATTCTATACCATTTCTGCAAGAGTGAGTCTGATGTTTAATTCTGGCCTGTGTGGGCTCAGCAAGTCCAATGGAGAAACATTTGTCACTGTAGTTTTGTGGGGAGGAAACCACTTCCATTCAGGCTATTTCTATCGGATCAGGGAAGAGAAAACATCCCACAGAACTGCTGGAAGGATATCTGAACTGTGTATGCCTGACACGCAGAGTCTATCACAGTCTACCACTTGCTGTCAGTGTACAATCTCTATACAATTTCCAAAACGTAGAAAAGGCTGAATTGTCTGATGAACAGAAAGAAGTTGTGATATTGCTTGGGTTGTGTGCTAAGGGAACTTAATGCCAGATCCACCATGAAGAATGGTGTGAAGTCACAATGAGTCAGGGGCCCATGCAAAGTTGCAGGATATGCTTTGTTTTCTAAAGAATGCAGCTTCTATATAGAAAACACTGGAAGTGCCATAGTGGCATGGACAGTTTATGAACTGCACTGGAAGTGGTTTGGGCCTGCTAGATATCAAGGAAACTACAGGTGAATGTTCATAGACAAGTATCTCTTTCTACAGTGGAGTGTTGACCTTGGCTGGCTGGCAGGCGGCCACCAAGCTACTCTCTCACTCCCCCTCCTCAGAAGGACAAGGGAGAGAAAATAAAATTAGAACATTGTGTGCTTAGATAAAGGGGGATTTAATAAAGAAAAGCAAAGGCCATGCATGGAAGCAAAGACGAACAAAAAAATTCTCTACCTCCATCAGCAGGTGATGGTCAGATACTTCCTGGGAAGTTGGGCGTCAGTATGTAGTAGTTTCTTTGGAAGAAAAATGCCCTAATAATGAATGCTCCCTTCTGATCCCCTCCTTTCTCTTAACTTTCCTGGCGCAGCATGACGTTATATGGTATGGGAACTCTGGTCAGTTTGAGCGAGCTGTGCTGGCTATGACCCCTCTCAGCTTCTTGCCTACTCCCAGCCTACTGACTTTTGACAAGGGGGAAGGGGAATAAGAAGTGGAGGGAGCCTCCACCATGTACAAGCTGATCAGCAGTGGCCAAAACACTGGCGTGTTATCAACACCTTTCTAGCTGTAAATGCAAAGCACAGCCCTATGAGAGCTGCTATGGAGAAAAAGTTAACGCTATCCCAGCCAGATCCAATATATCTACATACAAAGAAGATTCTTAATGAGAGGATTTTTGGCTACAATATTAGCAAGGAATCAATCAAAAATAGCTCTCAACTCATTTGGCTGTCACCCAAGTGTGAAAGGCAAGTTCTTTAATTTTTGCAAGCAGGGATAATCCAAAAGAGCAGTCCCTGCTACCCTTGACGACTACCTTCTTTCCCCAAGAATTTGTGCTACTACCACATGCATATAAGTCATCCAGATAAGCTATTCTGAAAACACGGAAAATTGTTAGGCATCTCATAGACTTCACAAAGTAGAATGCCTTTCGACTTGCATCCTTCCAGTAGTACTTGATTCAGATGGCCCTTTTTCCCCCTGCAAAATACACATGTATATTCAGAGCTCAGCTGAACAAGAGCACTCCTGAAGGACAAAATTGGTCTTCTCAGGAACTGAATAAGGAAATTCAAGCAGTAGTTCTTGTCATCAGAGAAGGGAGATCTCTAGGAACGGGCTTTCCCTTGCTTCATAAAGAGTCTGCAATCCCAAGCTAGTGCTGACTCAAGAGTAACAAGGTGTGAGAAATTGCAAATGCAGCAGCTATAATTGCTTGAAGAGAAATCCTTGCCTATCCATGAAAGCTAAAAATTGAACTTTACATTCCAGTGTGGCAATTCAGAGTAAACCACTTAGTAAAATGATTATGTTGCATATGAGCAAATTATACTGGGCAGACAGCAATTTAAAATTCTCAAATACAGACTTTGCAATTAATCTCCTTTTCAAAATGGATGAGCCAAAGTATTCTGAATCTTTTAAAATTAAGATAGTTGGAGAACAACACTTCCTTTTCTTTCGTTTCTGGGTGCTCCTAGGCAACCTACTGCTGGGTAAACACAAACACACGATGCTTCCTTAAATATCACAACTATTTTTGTCTTTGCTTTTCCTTTTCATTAGATAGTTTCCTGAGATGCTGATTCTCCAGACATGGAAGATGAACTTGAGCAGACTCCTGACTTTGAAAATTATGTGTCTGCTTTGTTCTCAGTAAGGACTATCAGTGCACTTCTGGAATACAGAACAGATCAGGACCCAGAGACGGTGACTGCACATGCTAATAATGCGCATGGATTCCTGGGACCACAAGGGACTCAGCTTTTTTCATAATGCAGGACCCTACGTACCTTGTTACAGGAATATTGATGGAATACTGTGAGGTAAGAGTGAAAGCTCTTAGATATAATGGAGTTAAGGTGCTTGATACCAGTATTGAATACAGATAATTTTCCTGGGTGATGCAATAGTAGGAAAAGTACTTAGATTTGTAGTACTGCAAAATAATCAGAACTTTGTCTATTGGCACTTTTAATGGATTTCAAATATTAGTGCTTATTATTTATTGAGCAGCATGGATTCTTTCTTCCAAGTCTGTGCATGAAGATACTTTGCAAAAGAGGGAAGAGGTAATCCAGACTCCTTTTTGCAGAGAGTTTATAAACAGATCTGCTTCCAAACCTGTGAGATGTAAAGGCAGTGGTTTCTTGGCACTGTCGTACTATACCTTCTTAGAGAGAAAGACTCCACCAGCAAGCCTTGAAGCTGTTGGCATTTGAAATGACATTCTTAACCTTGCAGAAAGGTCAGATAAAAACATGTGCAGAAAATTCTGGTGGTGCCAGACAGTCATCGGTCAGATTTGTGCAGTTGAAAGTGAATACAATATTTTATTGCCCCCAGACTTGCTGGGGACATTTATGTCTCTTGATTCTGTAGGTACACTGTTACTGGGAATAGATACATTCTGGTGCTTCTGTTTGGTGATTTGAGATGTTTATGAACTTAGTTGCGTGTGATAAGCCTGAGGGTTATCAGTGATTCACTATCAAATTCAAGAGCTGACTGCTTTTCAGCAAAGTCTAAGAAGTATTGCACATTTTGAGGCTTCATGCAAATGCAAAATCTCATAGCTTTTTAGAGGAGGAAAAGAAGTCTGGGTGATTGAATTGTGACTATTTAATGCCAGAGTCTACCAGTGTAGACAAATGGGCTTGTATCTCACTAGTAGCCCCAGAATGTAGTGGTTCCTGTCTCTAATCCCAGAACCATGAAACACAGAACATCACGGCGAGAACGTAACAGTACCTCTGCAGCACCCTTTCTGCTATCCAGGGGCTTCGATCCTGGGATGTCCTGAGTCAGACTGGGATGGTTTTGGTTTAGTTTGTATGCTTAATTGCTTTTCTCCATAAAATGGCCCTCAGTTTTCTTCCATGAACTTGTTTAACTGTATTTTGGCTCAAGTACAGTTTTAGAGTCTACAGCAACCACTGTCTGAAAACTCATCTGCACATTCTGTGCAGAAGTGCCCCATTTTGACTGTTCTGAACTTGCCAGCTGATATTTGCCTTTGATGCAGCAGATGAAGAATGACTATGCTGGTTGAGACTAAAGTTTTTGGTTTCATAACTGAACAGAGGCTGTGTAACAACAGTGTTTACAACAGCTGCAGAGAGCCCTCTGAAGAAGACCTTTTTAGAGAGTATCATCATGGAATTTATGTGAACAGAATGAACAGAGCAATGTAATTTAAAATTCCTTTTCTTA
Source organism: Psilopsiagon aurifrons (assembly GCA_025447955.1). Classification (NCBI taxonomy): domain Eukaryota; kingdom Metazoa; phylum Chordata; class Aves; order Psittaciformes; family Psittacidae; genus Psilopsiagon; species Psilopsiagon aurifrons. Next base: position 42,531 of record JAOEHY010039284.1, read on the forward strand.
AGAAGGCAGGCTCTGTATTTGCACTGTGCATCATTCAACCTCTCCTTAGTAATCTTTGCCATTATTTGCTTATATTAACTCCTTTGTCTGAGCTGAAGCAGCCTCAAAGCCAATTAAATCTATACACCAGAAATCAACATTTTGGTAAAGTCCAAAGCTAATGACTCCTTTGAGTAAAAGAAATCAGTATAACTTCAACATCAATTTAGCCTATCTTGCTGTTAGCCACTCAGCACCCACATGGGCCAGCCTGTCTGTCCATCAGCACATCAAGCAGGTTTTAAGTCAGTGGCTGTATCTCATCTGTTAATAAGATAACTGGGTGAAAACAAAAGGTAGTGTGGAAGCTGTTGTTAAGTGTTACTAATGGAGATGGGAAGAACTAAAAACACCATGAAAATTCATTTCAGGAGCACATGAAGACCAACTGAGATTATTGCTATTGGATAGAAGAGGTGGAGATGTAAAGAATAGGAGAGAAAGCCATGGGAAGCCAGGCTTTGTTAGTTTTCTTTCTAATGTAGTAACTTACTTATTATCAGAGTATACCTTTTTGACTAGAAACATTTGCAAACTACAAAAAAAAATATTTGCAAAAATTATTCAGCAAGGATTTCACAAAAATCTCAATTTATTAATAAATTTCATCTTACTGAATCATTTTAGTTTATTTTCTCAGATTCTACCAGGGAATAAAACTTGTCTATGTACAGTTACACTTCTTTTGCTATAAGGTGAGATCTACTTCTACCTGTAAGACAGAGAGGAAACATATTATAAGCTTATTGTTCAGCTATTCAGAAAAGCTGACTTTAGAAAAAATGGTTTAAATTTGTTCCTATTTTTGTTAAGACTTAATAGTTACTTATTTTTTAAAAACCATATTACAAAACTGGACACTCTTGTCAGCCTCAGCATAGGCCTAAAACATGAAAAGGGCGCAAGTCACTTTGTCACAAAGCAGACCTAAATTGAGAATAGGCTGTAAAACCAGAGCTGGACATACTCCTGGCCAGAGCTGGGATTTATATCTGCTTGATTTGGGGTTCGCACTTTTCACTGGTGATTTTTATATTCAAAAAAAAAAAAAAAAAAATACAACCCAAACCCAACCAACCAACCAAAAGAAACCCCAAAGCAAAAGCAAAAAAACATAAACTTTTTGCCAGAACAGAGATTCAAAGAGGAAATAGTTAACAGGTTACCAGTGCAGTTCTTCTGGAAGTTGGGATTCTCCAGTGGGTGCCCTGGGATGCGGCACTGAAATCTGTGTTGCCAGAACTCAGGAAACCAGGGGTTGCGGGTGTTGGTGTCCAGGCGCAGCTTCAGATAGTAGTCATCAAATGACAAGACCTCTGGAGACTGTAGTTTGATAGTGATGCCTCCATTTGCTTCAGGTTCATACCCTTCAATGACTTCATCTCTGTCTGCCCAACCATCACTGAAAAGAGGCAAAAAAACACTTATTACACAAAGACAGGAAGCTTGTTTAGAAAATGCAACCAGCCAAAGGCAGGCCAACACCCTCAGAAGCAAGTGATTTAGGGGAAATCAAAAGGTATATATAAAATTCAGGCAGAAAGGAAAAGAAGAAAGTACAGTGATGGTGACCTGTAATGACCAGTCTGACTGATTTCATACACAGTCCTCATTAACTCTTCTGGAATGATGAGGACTTATCCTTTTCTCACTGGAAAAGGGCTTTGGGCAGAGCTTCTGTTGTGTTGTCTTTGTGACTGAAAGGATTCTGCCTTATTTAGGTGGTCTTGTAAGGTGTGGAAATGGAAAGGATATTGATGGAAAGGGAATTATGGAATCAGCCAGGATACTGAATGTTTTGCAGAAGAGATATTAGCATGCAGGAATCATACAGCTAGAAGAGTAATTCAGATCAAACATAAAGTGAGAAATACATTGTGTTGGGAGAGAATGGAATAGGAATACACAATAAAGTGGACTAAATTGAAAAGATAACTATGTTATTCACACACTGCATGGGATGTGTGCTAACACTTTTTTTCTTTTTTTTTTCAACAAATTACGTTTTTCTATTTTACTTCTTTTTACTCATGTAAGAGATACTTTTAAAAAGCTGAAGATGAAACTCTTTCATGACAACATTATATTGTAGAAAGCCTATTTTAACAAGTCCAAACAAAGCCCATTGAGCTTAGCATCTAAATTTTAGTTTAGTATTTTTAACAAGAAACCTATTGATTTAGTGTCATTATCCAGTTCTTATTAGGGTCCCCCAAGAATAGTGCTATTACAGTCTAATTTAAGTAAAAACATAAGTTGGCTATTGCTTAATTTTAACATGCTAGACATGTCATCAAAGAAATGGATTATTCTGGCACTTCAGGTCTAGCTCCATCCACTCAGAATCAAATCAGTGGCACCGCTGCAGTGAAAAGCAGACAGATAAAGCAGTTGTAGCTGCAAAGAGCTCAAGGAGAAAAATGTGACAGCACTAGGAGAGAAATCTCTGATTCACCCAAAAGAGGCTTGCATCCTGAATTTCAGACAGACTGAAATAAGCTTCTTACACAGAAGAATGGTGGGGCGCAGGACATAGCAGCTGAGGGCATTTATGAGACACTCAGAACGTGCCTGGGACTCCACATAGAAAACAGACAAGACTGAAGTAGCAAGCTCTGTCTTGGAAGCAGCAAGTCCTAGTCAAATAGGTGTAAAGTGACTATGCATTGGGCACATGTGAGTCATTGGTCCCTAGCCACCAGACTGAACAGTTACATGATATATCTGACAGTTAAACTGTTGCATCTGTGCTGTAGGCACCTAGAAGAAAACAGCAGGTCTCCATGGAAATCGTATGTATCGAATGTTTTCCATATGAGACTCACAACCCAGGCCTCTATTACAGGAAGTTATTTAAGACGCGAGACAACAGCAGCCTATCTAGTGACCAACAGATCCCTTTCAACCTGGGCCCAAGGACTAACAAAGCTATACTTTAGGATGGTAATACATGGCACCTTTGCGCCAGGATTTCTTCTTTGTTTTCACCTTTGCCAAGGCCTTGCAGTAGAACTGCCCAAAATTTCTGGGCTTACAAATCACTGACCAGTATCTCCATACAGCCAAGTAGCATGAGATACATGTGTATGCATGTTGCATCTCACATGTGGTATGAGGGCAGAGAGTAGGGCTTGGCACAGAGAGTAGGCCAAAAGGAGGGAGGCAGTGAAGGCTGAAGAGTTCCATTGTGGAACAGGGGAGGGCATGATGTGGTATTCCAAAGTGACTCCCTCCACGAAGCAGTATCTGCTGGGTCACTTCTTCCCACAGCCATCAATGCAGGCATACCCAGCTCCTGCTTTTGTACCTGTATAGCACAAATGATAACCACGTAGCCTCAGCACGACAGCTGCGCTTGAACTGCAACACGAGTGTAGAGAATTCAAAAGCCACAACTTGTCCATCCCTGCTTCCTGCCCAATAGACTTTCTTGGGTTATGGAGAGAGAAAAAAGACGCTGCTCATCCACTCTGCATCCCCCCACTCGTCAATTGTCCATATGCTAAGAACAACTAGTAAAATGTTCTGTGAACCCTGACTGCCTCAGGATAGACCATGGTCTAGGCAACCATACAAGAGTAAAACCACGAGAATGAAATTTCTGGTTTTCACATAATTCAAGCCATAAACAAGCACAAGAGAAAAAGACATCATATTGATTTCTTCTTATGTGGGAAAAACTGAGCAAGAGGTCACTCTAACAGCGCGAGTAATTGAGTCCTAATTGCATGATTACTTTATTATTTGTCACAATGTTTATGGCTCACAAACTGTATACTCAAGCAGAAATATTAGTGAGTCAAAAAAATAAATAAATCAGGCCATTTTTTGCAAGACTTTCTAGAAAGCTGCTGGTTTCTTTACTGCTTTGATTCCTACCAGCCAAATATTTGAGTGCATTATTTCCCATCCTCTGTAAGCTTGTCTTGGAAAATTGCCACATTCATTCTGAAGGCAAAGCACACCAGCTCTGCAAAGGCAAGAGAAAGTATATTTCAAGTTCTCTGAGAGCAGCTGATAGAAAAGTTCCCCTAAATTGGAACACAGGTTCTCACCTAATGTTTCTCTGCCCCTTTCTGGCACCAAATGCTTTTTGTTCACTCTTCAGTTTCTTCAAATTGTTAAATATGTCTGACACATGAAATCCATTTTGTTACAGAGAAATGTAAAGAAAAGGCACTGGAATCAGAGAAAAGGTTCCTGTGTTGAAGTTCAGATGGGAGCTTTGCTCTACTTTCAGTAAAGTCACGGAAGCAAAAAGGAGTCCTCTGGTCTGTTATGGGGAGCCCTGCCATCCTGGCAGCTGCAGGCTGGCTGTGCTGAAAGCCTCCCTAAGGGGGCTGTGCAGCCGTACGAGGAACCACAGGAGGATTACTAAATTCTTGTTATAATCTCTGCCTATATTCCTTTTTACTGTTTATACAAGAAAGAAGGGTTGTCTGGGAGCTGTGCATCCATAGCACCATATGGATAAATGGATAGTGTTTCAGAAGACAAGGTTAAAAAAAAAATGACACTTTTAATGCAGAGCAACAATGCAATACTGAAGTCCAGATGACAGTGTGCATGTCAGTGACAGAATCACAAGACCAATAGTTGCTTAAATGGAAAAACGAAATCTCATTTCAAAAGGCAGCGCATAATATTCTTTTGTTGTCAGAACTGAGTACTTTCCACCTACTTTTCTTCTTTTATCCTGCTGATTTGCAATAGCACCACACATAGCGTTTCTTGCAAAACTGCCTTTCTGTGTGCCTTTCCTACAGACTTCAGGAGGTAGCCAAAAATTATCACCTAGTCTGCCCTCCCTAATGAGTGTCTGCTGTAAGTTTTGTGCGACAGTCTGGCCTTGAAACGTGCCAGGTATCTTGTGCAACAGTTGATCTGTGAGGGGGCTTAAAGCGTGAAGATAGCAACAGTGTGGGAGGGACAAGCACGTGGGTGTCAAACCAGCAACCACTCTGTTCGCACTTAGGAGAGAAAGAACTGCTTTTGTTACGTTTCTGCAGCGCTTGTCACAATCAAAATGGTGCATTGATGGTCTGCAAGCTAATCTCAGTACAAGTCCCAGTCTGGTGGCTGCCATTCATGAGGCCAAATCCAGATTTCAGCATTCAATTTTTTCAGCAGAAAAATAAAAAAGCCCAGAACTACCCAATTGAGGTTCAGAAGTCCTATTTCCCATTATCACAGGTAAAGCTTGAAGGAAAAAAAAAAACAAACCAACACCAGTTCACTATTCTGTTAAAGTGTGACACTGGACATCTCTGAATTCTGGCTTCAGAATCGTAGCCTCCCTGTGCTTCCTGACCCACGGTCACATACATTCTTGTGACTCGAAACACCAGGAGAAACATAATGGGTTTCCAATTTCCTCTCTTCCAAACATGAACACTGGCAGCTGCTTTTCACAAGCGCTGATGAGACAACTGGCAATCAGGCTTTCTATTTTCATCTGCTCAGGACTTAAACTAGGCAGCAGCAGCTCTGCTCTGTTTCCCAGTACAGCACCCAGGGAATTAACATGCTTTTTCTAAATAGCTAAACAAACATTAAAAAGTACACATGGTATTGTTCATGGAGACTACTTGCCCTGTGATTACTGTGGGTGGTGGCATCCTTTCATAAGTAAAATAAACAAAACATGTTTGTCAGTCATGAACGCTGACTGGCAATTTTGTCCCTGCACCCTTACAAGGTTTGATCTGACCACACACTCCTCTGTGTGGAGGGCTGCATCATTGGCAGCGCTGTCACCTCCCTTTGCATTAGCTGAAGCAATGTTTTCTCAAGAAGTTTGCATTCATGATAAGACTTTTTTTTCTGCTGCATTGGCAAAGTCATGATATATAGAAAAGAAGTTAAGATCAAAAAGGCCTAAAACCAAATAGATCAAACATATTAAACTAAATTAAACTAATCTCCTTTTTCTTTTCTTTTTTTTTTTTTTTTGGACAGATGCTGTTCCTGCTATAGTAGGTATTTTTTTCCACTTTGAAAACAACGTTACATATAGCTATACCTATGTAAATGGAAACACTTGTTCTAAACTTTCAACCTTCTCAGGATTTTCCTGCAGATATCTCACTCAAGTAGAGTAACAGGGTACCACATGACCATAATTGTCACACAAAACGATCAGAGTCTGTATTCTTGCCTTTCTCTTCTTTCCACAAAACTAAAGCCCATGTCAATATACCTTCCTTGTCATGTTGATACACACCCCCTTAGAGCACATTTCGGAATGCTGCTGTCATGGTTGTCAGCTGGCCTGCTGTTATGCTAAATTTCTATTAGACTTAAATATGAGGACAGCACCACTCAAAGAATTCAAAATTCAATAAGGTACTATGCATTTTGTTATATATGTCAATACCTTTATTTTAAATGGCAATTATTGTATGCTGGATTATAAAAATAAAAGGCTGGACATTTTAGTCGGAAAGTAATTTGTGCAAAACCACCTTGCTGTATGGCGCTCAGTGACTGCTTATGTAGAAGCTCAGGCACTGCTTATTTAGAGGCATTTCAAAATGGTACAAAATCCTAAATAGTGATAAGTGGAGTTTAAATATTTATTATTTGGCTCTGATAAATGCCAGTGCTGTGGATTTCCAGAGCTGGTCAGACCTGGAAGCCTGCAAACGTTTCCTCTTTTTGTACAAGTTTTTTCTGACAGCACCCCACTGGAATATCCAGCACAGACTCTCCTGCCTGGGAACAGGAGGTGTACAACTGTGATGGCCTCCTGCCTGCTCTTCTGGCAGAACTGACAGAAACTCAGGGCTAACCAAAAGGCCAACCCAGAAAGTATCACTGTGACAGGCAAAATAATTTCATAGGCATCTCCACCAAAAAAATCAGCGTCGATACTTGATACGAGCACATGTAGCAGAACAAGGCCTGGGGAAACTCACAACAGTACTGTAGCTGACTGCTCAGCTGCTGTCTTCTGGGAGTACACTTTCAAAACAATCATTTCATCAGTCTGACATACTGGAAAAAAAAACGTGGTTAGCTTGCTGCGAAGGAGGATGGGCCTACTCTCTGGCAACAAGGAGCTCTACCAAAGACATTCAGTGTCTGTATAACACATGCCTCAAGCAGGAGGTGCCATGTAAAGAAGACTGAAACTGTCCAGTATCCACAAGTCAGCACACAGCAAAATGACTTTCATGTTTAGACCTGTGCATTATCAGTCAACCATAGCAGTCACTAGTGTCAGCTGCAAGGTGCCAATCATTACTGTTATTGAGCATTATTTCAAACATGAGAAACAAAAAGCCATTTTTACACTTACTCAGCTCGTTCACCAGTACTACATGTTTGCACTGAAGGGCAAGACAGCTTTGCCAAACCATGAATTCCTAAAAAGCACAGCTTTACTTTTACATGTATGACAAGTCCTGGCAATCTTGAGATTAGCCCCATGGCTACAGATAAGGCTGTATCTCGCTGCTGGCAAGACCAGGCTGAAAGGATCTACAGAATCATGCTCTAACCTGAGACTTGCTGACCAACCTCCTTAAAACCAGAAGCATCAAAATCGCTAGATTTTCTCAGCTGAAAGGAAAAATGAGGGCTCAGTAGTTTTGCCCCTGAGACTTGGATGGAGGTAGGCAGGAGTCATCACCTTCTTGAGCTGCCTGGCCTTTGCAGCAGGCATCATAAGGTACCGCAGGACTTTTATCTGCTCCATTTCTACACAAGACTAAGCTCAGCTCAAATGCACCTTGAATTCCAGCCTCTAGATTTGTCCTAGTTGTTTGCTTTCATAGGTCAGTCCTGAAAAATCAGCTGAGAGCAACATAGGAATATCAGCTCTGCACACTAGAAACCAGAGGAGAAAACCACTGAAGCTCCTTCTGGGGAGAGGGCAATGGAAAGTAAAAGAGAGAGAGAAGACTGCTGCCTTATCTCACACACACAAGAGAAGGAACAAGGAAAGCATTTGGTGCCAGACTGTGCAGTTACTGATTTTAGACTTACAAATCACAGTGCTACTATGACACTGTGGGTTGTAATACTGTCATTGACTAGACTGAAGAGCATGTCAACCCTGGTCAGGGCTTAGGCTGGACATCACTAGAGAGCACCAGCGTGATTCAGGAAGAGACAGTATGATTTACCAGTCAACCCAGCTCCCTTTGAGACAGCTGCATGTACCCATCATGTTTTCAACTCTAATGTCCTACAGTAGTGCTATGTTCTGAGATAAACTGGAAGATCAAGTTTAAAAATAATTCCCAAGGCCACTTTCTGCAAGCATTTTGTTGTATTCCTTTGAAAATTTTCTGTTCTTGACAGGTTCTCTTTCATAGCTGTGCATATGCAATTTTTTGCTTCCCATCCATAACTACTGAAGGAACACAAACACAGTAGCACATTAGTTCTTACGTTTTACACAAGCACAAATTGCTGCTGAGGGCTTCCAAATTTTATTTAGTGAATCAGTGTATTTTTTTTAAAGAGTGACACTCTGTGAAGAACCAAAGTTGACAAATGATAGGTCATTATGTTTCAAATGATTATCATTCACTATTGTGTGAATTTTCAGGCTTTTTGCACCATTCATTTAAAAAATGTAGATTATAACCTCACGGACCATGATGGATTGTATTTTGCAAATATGTATTTAGGAAGGTCTTAATTATTGTATGTGGTGCATATATTTGCATGCAATTTACATAATGTAATTTAACTGCCTATCATGCAGGCGTTATCTTGGGGAGTCATCACTGTGAAGATTCTTGACACGTTTGACATGTGCAGCTTTTTGTAAATATAGTTGCTGCTTTTATGCAGGTAAGGTTTTACCATTCTCAAGGGTGCAGAGTGGTTCATATCCTGGAAAATCAGCAGCCATACATATATTCTCTAAGGCAATAGCTGATTTTTCAAAAGTTGTACACATGCTTTCACCCAAGAATAACAAATGGATTGAATCCTTGCTCTGCATATTTGAAATTCACAATGTGAGACATCATGAAAGCTCAGTATCTTTTCCAAATGAAAGCACATGTGTAGGGAGGAGGAGAGCATCCGATTTTAAATAACCACTCACAAATAGGAAGCCTTAATCTTATCATTGTGCTTCATTTAAGGTGCTCCTGGGATCTAATATGTGCAGCCAAATCCAAGATTGTCGACATCTTATTAATACACCCATATCTGAAAATAGAAAGGTTTATCTTTGCTTCTCTGTATGAGTTCCTGTTGTTTTTTTTTTTATCCCTTGCTACTTTTGTGCTGCAAATTAGGTGCAAGAAGGCTCCACTGAAGAATGAACATGGATATTAAGAGGCAGTTCCTGCCATGGAGAACTCAACTGCAGTCCCTTTTCAGAGAGGATAGTTAGAAAGAAATATTCTTGTTAAGACTTCTATTTTGCATGAAAGTCTCACTAAGCTCTTCTCTGTGGAATCGTACAAAGGCGTAAAGCAGAATAAAGTGCTTCCTACCTCTACCCCAGCCAACAGCAAGCTACTCAAGTCTTGGAGTTGTATCTGAAGGACTGGAAACATACCATGTAGAGAGGAAACAGGCTAGAAATAGGCAAAAAGGTACAGGTATACATATAGGAAAGAGAACAGGTAAATACATGGTCCTCTCTGCTCCATGCCACTCTAGCAGATCTTGCTGGATGCATGAATTTGAATTTGTTGCACTTCCTGAAACATTAATTCATAGATGTCTTCCTTTACCAAAAGCAGAAAAAGAGACAGCACATTTCCTTTCTCCTCTCCTTGCTTTATTTGTTGTGGTGCTGAGGAACCGAAAATAGAGAAACACCTTAGAATTACATTTCCATCTCATCAGTGTGCTGAGCTCAAAAAAACCTGGATTCAAGCCTTTAAGATTTTCCAAGATGTCTTTCACAGAATAGCCCACAATTTTCCTTCAGAGGTTTATATTCTTCTGCAATTCCCTCAAGCCATTATTTACTGCAACCATTTCCTATGATAATGTTTAAGAGAAATATACACAGAATTTATGGGCCTTTTTTCAAGAGAAATCATATTTCAAATATGCAGATTCAAAGAGGACGCCCTACATCTTGATCAGATTGCTATTACTGGTTTGTATATATCCTATTTCCACACCTGCACAAGTTTTCTAGAATTCTATTTCCACACTCATGATTGAGAACTGAACTTTTACGTACATATTTATGTAGGAAATGCTTATTTTTGCTTTGATAACCATTCACTGAAACCATGTTTGCAGAGGAATTGGTCACCATAGGTAAAAGCTATCCATTCCATACCAAAGCATACTAACATGGGCTTCAAAACATCTGATCATATAAAAAGGATAACAAAAGGTGAAACATGATTGAACTCACGATAAAATCACAAATCCTGTGAAGCTATTAATCAAAGCTGATATGTAGTATAAGAATATTTCCATAAACAGCTGTTTCTGTTTCTATCAAAGTGATTTTAAATTTGGCCATATCTGCCATTCTTCCTTTTTCGCTGTGTTAATTGAAAATTGAGATTGCTATGAATTTTTATGAATAAGAAAATTTTCATTCAAATATTCTTTGTTGGTGGGTTTTTTCCCCCCATTTTAAATTATGTATTGATATGGAAAATATCCAATTCATACTATGCTAGTGAGTCACACAAGCACCTAAACTTTTCCAGTGAGAGAATCAAGTAATACTTCAAGGCTTTTATAGAATAAGTAAAATCATTAGACTTCAGTAATCTACTAACACAGCATTTCATTGTGTCTGTAATGAGCAGTTAATGAACCCCTCACAAACCAAGAAACCAATGAATAGACTGAATAATGGAATCCCCTGAAAATTTAGCAATCCTTTGACAGTTACTGAATATTAAAATAAGTGTAATGCCTTGAATATTTTAACATCCACTTTCTTCAGGTAATAATCTTACACTTGACCTACAGAAATAAATATAGGAAATTTTAAAAATACATAAAGGTATTACTGATTTACTCTTCTGCACCTTAATGCTCTCTTGAAGTCATAAAAGTTCATCCATACAGGTACACAGGGATGAAATAAAATAATCTAAGTACAATCATCTGCCTGACTAAACCAAAATTAGTTCAACATCATTCAGTTTGAAGAGCTGACTTACATCACAGCAGAAGCGCCCCTTCTGTTTTCAGCTTCTTGAGTGATTTTTATGAACTTTTAAATAGAGACAGGAAACAGTGTTTTCTTAATGTTTTGGTTTCACAAATACAATTACTATAGTCACCACAACCATGCAATACATATGAATACAGAAGAGAGAATGACCCTTCTGACAATAAACTGGTTCAATTGCCATTTCCTGATAATCAAAAAGAAAAGGAAATTCAAAGCCATGAAGAAGTTGACAAGTTCCTTGTCCTGGGTTCAGGTGTAACAGTTCTTTTTCTCCCTCTTAGTAAATGATTCAGTGCTGTGGTTTCAACTTTAGTCTGATACAATGCTGATAACACACCAGTGTTTTAGCTGTTGCTAAATAATGCTTACTCCTACCAGACTTTCCAGTCTCTCACGTTGTGCCAGTGAGGAGGGGCACGAGAAGCCAGGAGGAAGTAGAGATGGGACACCTGACCCAAAGTAGCCAAAGAGGTATTCCATACCACAGCATGTCATGCTCGGTACAGAAACTGGGGGGAGTGGCACAGAAGGCCCAGATCGCTACTGGGGGTGGGCTGGGTATCGGTCAGCAGGTAGTGAGCAATTGTATTGTGCATCATTTGTGTTTTTTAGGGTTTATTTAACTTTCCCTTTTTAGTTTTATAGTCTCTCCCCTTGTTATTTCCCTTATCATTAGTAGTAGTGGTAGTAGTTTTGTATTATACTTTAGTTATTGAACTGTTCTTAATTTCAACCTGTTGTATCTACATTCTTTCAGTTCTCCTCCCCATCCTACTGGGAGTCAGGGGGAAGAAAAGGGGAGCAAGCAAGTAGCTGTGTGGTTCTGAGTTACTGGCTGAGCTTAAAGCACAACACCCCAATGCTCTTATTTCCTTTTACTCTATGGATGAATTGTATGAATGTATTATCAATAAAAATACTGTTGTGGGACAAATGCAAGAACAGAAGTCTGAATCTTTGAATAGTTTGTATATAAGGAATGTTAGTCACAAAAACAGTAGAAAAGAGGAAAGAAGAAAAATGATGGAGAACACAGAGCCAGATGAAGAGCTCTATAGATTTTGCATATTATGACCTGTGACCTGTAAGTGGAGGAAGATTGCACATTTGCTACTACTTCCAAGAAACCTGGGAGGTGATTAAAAAGCCAAACAGGCACAGTGCTTTCAGCTCCTTCCTACTGTCTTCGAATGGAAAATTGTTTGAGTTTTCTAGGTACTTTTTACCTTCTACTGATGGCCACCTGTGCTTAGCCCTCTATCTTTCTCTCTACTTGACTCCTGATGCATTAAAGCTCTTTATCTCCCACATCACTGAGAACTGAAGCATCAGTAGGCTTAATGCACCCAGATAAAATGAGTAGACACAGAAGACAGTCTTACAGGAGCCTGAGCCTTAAGGAACCAGCTATTCTACATGGAGCAAATGACTTACCCTTAGTGAATGCCATGAGATTGATTCTAAATCCTTTAATTGTGATCTGGTAGCACTTACTTATCTGAGGGACACAATAGGATAGATGAGATTGTTCAGCATTAGTAAATATTGGTCACTTAGAGAAAGAAAAGAATATGAAGATACTATCAAGGTCACTTTTATCATCAGTCACCACCTTCCCAGAAGGTCCATGGCAGGCAGAGCATGCAACTGTTGTGAAAGAAAGTGGATGTGAAGATATTTTGAGAGTTTTTTAAGTAGAAAGAGTATATTTATATATAAATACAGATATATAATATATTGGTGATACCATAATTTTCCAAGTGACCTTCTAACTAATGGAAAAGGGGGAGAAGGGAGGCAAAGTCATAAATTATTATAGGACAGTCAGTGCTATTTGAAATATAAGTAGTTCACAATCTATCCTATGCATACTAATCCTATTTCCAGTTTCAGAAAGGAAAAATACTTAACCCAGTGCCCCATTTAACTACATACAGGAATCAATGCTGATGGAAAGAACAGCAAGAACCCATTTTTTATTTACAATTCCTTTATGAAATGCAGCATTGTGTTTTTACTTAAAATAGAGTAAAAGAGTAACAGCTCTTCACCAAATTAACCTTTACTTAAAATCAGACTCTGTTTACTAATTGATTAGATACAGTCATGTATTTTGAAAATTCGTGCTGTGAACTTCACACTTGTTACTGGGGGAAGAGGGAGGAGGCAGGAAAGCTGTGCAGATATAAAAATCAATGTAGTAACCACAGATGTAATCCAAAGGGGAATATGCATGAACAGGAATGAACTCTGCCAGTTTTCATTCTTTGACACTAGCCCTCTAACTCTCCCATGCTGAGATAGAGGGACACTTACCGTGTCCTGTACAGTGATTCCCACTATGGCCAAGTAATCGTTTGTCATCCTGCCCTTTTCTCTTTCCCATATGCTTGTCTGTTATCCTCCCAGTTACTCTTCTGTTCTGCACTGCATTACCTCCACTCTTTCACACTGTCTAGTTAATGGGACTTCATTTGATGAAAGACTCTAACTACTGCCATGATTTAAACAATAGAGAAACATAAAACTCCTGGCATGAAGAAAAAGACATTTTTAACAGCTACTATTTTTTGTATGAGAGACAGTATCTCCATATGCACAGCCAGTGATTGTATACATTTTAGTCCCTAGTGAAACACATGAAGGAAAGATGCCATCAGATATTAAAAAGAATTAGCTGTGAAAGACTAGCATCGTATTAATGGGAATTACATCATTTGAGTAGAGGAAGAACAGAATTGTCCCTGGAAGACTGATCCAGTACAAAGAATAAGATTACTACAGCAATGCTATTTATTTCCTCTGCTGCATTAGCATCAAGTTTATCAGTGCTAAAACACACATGAAATCAAATACAATATAAATTCCCGATTATGTTCTGAATAATATTTTTTAAAAAGTAAATACTTGAAAGATTTGGGCTTGTTCAATCTGGAGAAGGTCCCAGGAAGACCTTAGAGCAGCCTTCCAGTATCTAAAGGGGACCTACAAGAAATCTGGAGAGAGACTTTTTACAGGAGCATGTAGTGATAGGGCACGGGCTAATGGCTTTAAGCTCAAAGTGGGCAGACTTAGCTTATATATTGGGGAAAAAAGTTCTTCACTATGAGGGTGGAGAGACACTGGCAGAGGTTGCCCTGAGAAGCTGTGGACACCCCACCCTGGCAGTGTTCAAGGCCAGGTTGGATGGGGCTTTAAGCAACCTAGCCTACTGTAAGGTGCCCCTGCTCATGGCAGGGGGTTTGGAACTAGATGATATTTAAGATCCTTTGCAACCCAAAAACCTCTATGATTCTATGAAATACATCCGTTAAAAATTAGACCTTGATCCAGTATTGGTCAAGGAGATGCCTGAACCTCATTAAATAAAAGCACAAGAATATCATAAAACTTTCACCTGGAAATCAGTTATGACTTGGAGTCTATATTTTTGCAAAGGGAGTAGAAGGGAAACTGTGACTATGTCATGATGATGGAACTAAAATATCACTCCCAAAAAAGACAGCCTTCTGTCATATTATAGTCATGTATATATATTACATACATGTGCCATGTAATTCTGTCAGCCAAAAAAGCAGGAAAGTAAGAGAGGATTTTTTGGGGGAAAAAGGTAATGCAAATAGCAGACAATGAATACCGGCCTCTTCAGTTTTTACTATCTTGGTGGGGAAGTCCCTACAGGACTCAAAATCCACAGGCATCAATGAATTCCAGCTTAGGACTATCTTTTCCAATATCCAAAGAGGGGGGTGGCATGCCATTGTTATGTGCCTGCCTAATCAATAGCTAGAAAAAGCAAGGATTATTTTTCAGGGAAGGTTTGACAGAGAAACATCTGATGGAAACTGGCTTAAGAAGATGACCTTTTAAAATGGGATATTGAGGAAATCCTTAGAGAAGAACAAACCAGTGTTAACCTGACAGCCTTCTTCGTAGAAATATTTCTCCTCTTAAAAGAATATATAAATAAGAGTAATGAAGCTCAGTAGGGCCAAATCCGTTTTGCTCTTTTTTGTTTGTTTTTTTTTTTGTGTTTTTTTTTTCTTTGGGTTTTTTTTTTTTTTTTTTTTTTTTTAAGATGAAATCCCAGAGACTAATTAACCCGGCCTAGGGGTTTTTTGTTGTATTGAAATGTAACCTCATTTAAAGCCAATGAACCCATTCAATGAAAATGGAAACTGATAGCGCTGTTCCTCTTTCCTCTGTGATACCACCATGTACCAGGTCATCAACATAAACACCACCAATGGTTATTGGCTGCTTTATTATCCTCATTTATTAAAAGCAGAAACAAAATCAGAAAAAATTACTCATTTTTACTTCCTTGGAAACTGAGGTGAGGAAAGCTATCTACTGTACAACAGTAACTTCTTCAGTGTCTAAGCTAATGCACAATACAAAATGACATGCTTTAACGTCAGAAGTGTTTTGCCGTGTTGAAATGTTTATCGTTGGTTCTTCACATCTTAAGTAGATTTTCCCTGCGACATTTACATTACCAAAAGAAACAATATTTGATGAGCAGAGACTATGAAATTGCAAGACATGTTTCCAAATTAATAAATATACAACATATAACATTTTCAGAAACTTTTTAGAGTCTTCATGGCTTACATATGACATTCCTTGAAGCTCTCTTTGAAACTGTAAGAGTTATTCAATTCTTTTTTACTAAATGAAAATGAAGATTCTTATACTGATACATGCCTTCAGGAACTGGAACTGAACAGAAATGCAAAATAACCCATAAAACCCGCAAAAGAGGCCACTCTGCTCCTCCCTCCAAGGGCAGAGGAGCATATTTCATAAGCTAAGTGCAGGCACAGGACTATGACTAGAAGAAACAACAGTGTTTCATTCCACAGTTTGCACAATTTAATGTCCCAGAAAATGTATTCAGAAATAACAGAAAATGTTCATGCAAGATATACTTACTGCTCTGTACTTCACTAACAACTTGAAGCAATTCAAAATCCATCTTACCTTTGCATCTTCATAGCACAAAGTGACTTGGATTCTTAGACCGGTGCTACAGTCTCACCACAGTTTTATAGCCCAGAAACCCAAGATACCAGGTTCTACTGACTGTGTGCTACTAAAACCCTAATAATTCAGCTTTTTAGTGGCAATTCCTTTGAGGCATGCATCTGAAACAGGCATTACTGTCCCAGTATTACAGAAAGACAGTAGTTTCCAACACCTCAAGAACATCTGTGATAAAGAATAACCTTATTTATTTTCTGAAGTTGAAAAGAAAAAGAAATAATTTTTTTTTTTTTAAACAAAAAAAGAAGTCTTTGGAACCAAAAGGGCATCTGAGCTCCAACATCTTAAAATTATGGAGAAAAATAAAACAAGGTAGAAATAGTATTAGTGTTTGGGTTTACTCTTCAAAATAATTGGGACTCAATACTGCATGATAGAAAGATAATGCTGAAAAATTGCTGTTTATTTCAAACTTCACATTTACACAGAAATACAGCCAGAATTCTTCCAATTTCCCTCTCTTCATGAGGGCTTGTCAGAATCTCATATTCCTCTTAGTGATATCCCTCAGTATATTATATTGTAATTTATTTACATGCAAAACAAATTTGCATCTTTCTTCTTGCTGCCTAGCATTTTACATCTTTGACATTATTTGTCTATTTGTTTGGCTTTGCATTTGATTTCTTTCTCCTATATCAGCAGCTATATTTGCAATGTCCTTCAATACTTCCTAGGTGACTGCGTGTCTCATCTTCATTTTCTCTTGAGACATTTAAACAGCAGCTAGTTTAGTCATTTTACACTCGTTATTCTCTATCTTTATTCATGAGTTTACTTCCTTCCTGCTATTTATTTTTTCTCATTGTAATTGTATAAGCCATTTTGATTACTCTTAACATACCAGCTCACTCCTTCTATATGTGCTGTAATTTCCTTCTTCACACACTGTTCTTGCTTGGCTTACTGTCATATCCTTCCACTTGGCAGAAAACAAGAATGCTCAAATAGCCAGACTGAACAGCACATACTCTTCACTATGCACAGCACCTTATTGATGTGCATTTCTTATATATATATATATATTTTGAAATACTTCCTCTTGTAATTTATACTGCAAGTTCCTAGGAGACAAAAGAAAGTCCAAAACTTCCCTTTGGAATTTCAGTATTTAATTTGAAATAATGCAAATCAGAATTAGTGCATCTAATACATATTTGATTCATCTTCAGGCATATAGATATATCTATTACTTGGTACTTGAGAGGATGGGAATCCTGAACATATAATAATTGTAGGAGCACTTCATACTTTAAGTTTTTTAAATACTGCCTTGGTTTTGAGAGGAATTAGGAAGTTTTTTATTGTTATTTCTGCAGATGGTTTTTTACATGTTTGAGTACGTATTTCTATGCAACTGCATTTACCAAAAAAGAAAACTGGTTACCTATTTACTGTAATAATTTCTTTAAGAACAGCCACTGTGCTCCCCAACTACACAGAAATCTCACTGCTCCCCCCAGCTCTGCTCCACTCCTGTTAGCTCACTCAGCACCCGCCTCAGACTTGATGGGAAAAGTCCAGTGAGTGCCAGTACACATACTGCATTGCCTCACCTCTGTCCAAATGGATTTGCTCTTGAATGGGAAATGGAAAGAGGAGCTACTGGACATTACTTGTGGCAGTGTATCTCTAATATACAACATGCCCCAACTGAAGCTGCAGATTTTAATATTCCAGCCATTTCTCATC
This sequence comes from Psilopsiagon aurifrons, assembly GCA_025447955.1. Taxonomy (NCBI): domain Eukaryota; kingdom Metazoa; phylum Chordata; class Aves; order Psittaciformes; family Psittacidae; genus Psilopsiagon; species Psilopsiagon aurifrons. The sequence goes on from JAOEHY010039284.1 coordinate 60,433, forward strand.
CTTGTCAACTCTAAATATATAATAAATTGTTACCACGCATACAGAATGGTCTGGGTTCTTGAAATTGAGAAGAGAAAAACTGAGATGACAAAACCAGCAAGATATGAGAAGATGGAAGTATATGTAATCTTAAAAAGTCAAGGAAAGAATACAGGCCAGTGTTACTTGTAGCATCATGAAAAATACCAGGCAAGAGTACAAAAAGAGAGGAAAGCTTTACTGGGCAGTGTCAGGATGATTACATGTCAAAAAAAACCCCAGTCTTCACAAGAGATCAATGATAAAAATACCACCTCATGAAGGCCTAAAATAGAAGAATAATCTTACAGGAATTAAGTGTCCCACTTTTTTGAATGTGACCTGTAGGATGAATTGCAAAATCTTATCACAGGAATCTGAAGATCAGAAAGGCAGCATGTAATTGTAAGTGAGTATGTACTGGACTAAGGATCTTAAAGTACATGACTGTATTATTAAAATAAGTTCTAATCCATTCAATAAGCTTTAGATGTGAAAGGACAGTAGCAACAGGTAGAAGAATATCTATAATGTGGTGCTATGCTTAAAGGTAGATGACATATACACAGCAAATTAAGAGATAGTAACTCTCCCAGCATTTTTGTTCCCGTATGACAAAGGATTCAAAAACAGTCTGGCCCATTTAAAAAGATCCTAAGATCTTTATAAAGGTTGTAGCCATATGTAAAAAGGAACAGATAATAAAAATTAAATGAAAAGCCTGATAGTGTATTAAAACCAATTTTTTTCATTTCATGAATTCGTAGTTAAAGTCATTCCATAGCTGAAGTTCAAGACATACAGTAATTGCAGGAGCACAGATATGCATATTTCTTCTTCTCTTAGTTTTTTATTCTCCTCTAGAGTGAGCCAACTGAGCCATCTTAATACTCAGCCCCATTTCCTCCTTCAGATGAAACTTCCAAAGCCTGTGGAGTTCATACCTGAAAGACCTTGCCTAATCCACTTCTGCTGCTTTTCACTGTCTCAGAGGTGTCTATGTTCCTATCATAAAACCAAAACAGTTTCCTGGAGGCTAGCAGGAGTTTGAAAAGACTCACCAAATTCCTAAGTATTACGTTAAGGAAGCAGAGCCTCACATTTTAACCTGAAGACCACAGATTATAACCAACTGATGACTACATCTGGAATTAAGGAATTTAAACCACAGTTATGTCTTCTCAGTAGAAATTCTAAGGGAAGGAAGATGAAGCACATACTCAGAGAAAATTACTGTGTGTAATGATCTACTGTGCCCTGCCCAGACCTAGGAAGTGTTACTTTAGGTTATGCAGTACTGCATATGTATGTACTCAATCTGAAATGTGAAACTGAGTAGAACGCATGCTTCGGAAGAAAGGCTTCCTGACAAACATTAAAACAATCTGGAGTAAGTAGTGAATATGTGCCTGTTACCATTTATATATGTTGAGCTAAATGAATTTAAAACAGATAGAACACCCACACGATTTTTTTCCAAGATGCTGGGGCACCATATGATTATTCATTTACTCTTCTTTATTAAATGGAACTAAATTCCCAGAAAGCAAATGTGTGAGATCGTGCTAGAGACAGCTTTACTGTTTCTTCCACTCCCTCCCTTGATTTATTCCAGGGTACACTCACACCAGACACATTTTCAAAAAGTTGTAGTAATCACTTTGCTGAGTGACAAAGGGAATCGCTATGAGTTTCAAGGCTGCACTAATCCATAGTCATGGATAAAGCCTAGTCTGACAGCCCCAAGGACTCAGCAGAGCATAGCAGATCTATGTAGCAGTTCACTAAGATTTCTGGTACCTATATGATAAAGAAAACCCAACTACTGTGAAAAATAAAAACAGCTGAATTTGAAGGTTCAGTTTTACAAGTATTTCTTAGGATTAAAGTCTTCCACAATGTGGATTATAAAACAGAAAATGATGTAGAACTTGTCATCTGTGTCTCAAAGTCTTATCAGAGGAAACTGAACTTCCAAGAACCTATTCCTGTAAGTTTGATAGCAAGTACAGCAAAATAAATGCTCTTCTCAGGCATGTCCAGATTATAAACAGAATTGCAGACATGCACAATAATGCATCAGTTAAACTCACTAACCATTTCCAACTTGAAAAGGACAAAAATGTGTAACAGATATTTAAGCTGTACTATTTTACCAACCCCTACACAAAAATCAATAGCAAATATATCTTCCAATTGCTGGTTTAGAGAAAAAGAAGTCATGGGGGAGGGGGGAAGGGGGCAAACAAACCAAAAATACCCAGAAAAAAA
>JAOEHY010039286.1:0-20062 GCA_025447955.1 Psilopsiagon aurifrons
CGCGCGGCGCCGGGGTGAGGCACAGCGCGGCCCCGGGCAGGCACCGGAGGGAGCCCGTCCGCCTGCCCCGGTGTCCGCTCCGTGCTGAGGCTCCCCTGCCCGGCTGCAGCTTCACCGGGGTCCGCCGTGAACGGCTGAGGGATGGGGGGCGGGGTCAGATGGAGAAGAGAAGGCTCAGGGGGGACCTGATCGCTCCCCACAGCTGCCTGAGAGGAGGATGGAGCCAGGAGGGGGCTGAGCTCTGCTCCCAAGGAGCAAGGGATGGGACGAGAGGAACGGCCTCAGCTGCACCAGGGCAGGGTTAGATGGAGATGAGGAGCAATTCCTTCCCCAAAGGGTGCGCAGCGTTGGAACTGCCCAGGGTCACCGTCCCTGCAGTGCTCACACACCGTGGAGAGGAGGCCACAGTGCCATGGGTGATTCGTGGCCTTGGCAGCGCTGGGCACGGTTGGACTGGAGGAGCTTGAAGGGCTTCTCCAACACGATTGATTCAATGATGATGGAGAAGGAGCTAAAAGCAGGGTGAACAATGAGATGGGCTGGAGCTGCTTCCCCCACCGCCTTGCGCAGCCCATCTGCCAGCCACGCTCACAAGACACGAGCTGACAATCAGCAATATCAGGAATAATTCCCCTCAAGACTTGATGAGTTCACAGCTGGTTGGGATCACAGGATGTCAAAGGTGGTTTTCAGGCAGAAGTCTGACTCCAGCATCTTGTGTGCTTCTTAGCAAATAAGAGAATTTCTGCGCCTGGTTTGTGTCACAATCAATAGAAAACAACAAGAAACGTGGTAAGTTGGTGGTTGGCCGTTGCAGGGTGAAGTTACGGTATCAAAACCACCTTGGGGCCAGCCCACCAGGTACCCTTAGATCCCGTTGTGTTCCAGCCACTGTCCAGTGTCCTCCTGCCCATATGGGAGCCCCAGGCTCATCAGGATCCAAACTGGATCCTGCAGATTAACTCACTTGACAAGTGAGTTTCAGGGCTCATCGGAAAAGTGAAGCTGCACGATTAAGAGAGTAGAGGCTTGAACCTTTAAATGCCTGCAGTGGAGAGATGAATTATCTTAATATCCATCTGCTGAAAATGTGATTGTAAGTTTAGCTGCACAACAGTGAGAGCAGACTGACCTGATTCTACCTAATTTTGTCACGAGCCTCATAAATTCTATTTTCTGCATGTAACACTTGTATGAAACATGGAAGTGTTTCAAATCATTAAAGATTAATTTGGGTCTGTGTTAAGATTCAACATTTATTTCCTTATATCTTCCCAGAGTGCAAGTGGAGGGCATTCTGCTACGTGTCATCAGGAAATACAACCTGGTGTTCAAAGGTTATTCCAGCCTCTATCACTCTTCTCTAGTGCAAGACTGTGCAGAACTGAAGGCAATGTCCTTTGCAAACAACTTGCTGGTTGTTTTATAATCTCTGTTCTAAGAGTTAGGTTTTCACCAGAGTATTTGCAGGGTACTGGTTTGTGATGTTGTCATTAGAACAAGCTGCTCTTGTGTTTAGATGAAGCATTAAGGCCCAATCCAAATCCCCTTAATTTCAGGATGAATGGTTTCATTTGTGTGGTGGATCAGGCACTAAGTGGGCTGCAGACACAGAATGGCCCTGTGGCTCTTAGAGCAGGTGACCTGTATGCAAGGGAGAAGGTGCAACTGGGAGAAAACTGACCTACTTCTTCCTCTGACATCCTCTTTACCTGGAGGTAGAGAATGGATCCAGTTGTTAAACCCATCAGCATCCCTTCGGAACAAAATACGTTTAAGAGGATGCCAGGCTACTGGTGCAAAACCAGGTCACTGTTACCTGGACCCCTGAAAATCTGAATACAAGCTCAAGAATATGGACATTGTGAAGAAAAAGCAGGGGGGCAGTCCAGTGGTAAGGAGAGTGCTCTCCTTTTACACCCCTCAGCTGCACTTGGGATCCTGACCTTAGCATTGCTCTCCCCCTGTCATTCATACGGTGCTATCCTCCAGATCCAAGTTTCGGTATCACCGTCTTCCAGTCCGATGTGTAATGTGCTGCCACACTTCTTTCTTCATGGTAATGCCCTGAAAGTGCGGCTTAGGGCATCTGCTTGTCCCTAAGTGGAAGCTGAAATTGATGCTTTGGGAAACTTTGTAGATGATGATGAAGTGGTTTGTCAAGAACTCGGCACCATCCCACACCAGCGTCCTCAAAATTGTCCTGGAGATAAAAAGCCTGCATTTAAATGGGAGGGTCCTCAGTGGATTGCTAAATGTGTTTGCCTTTTCCACAAGAAAATGGCTCTTCCATATTCGGTAGCAGCCAATTCATCTTTCATTTGCCTGCTCCTTGTTTCTTTCCTGTGCTCCACTACCAAACCTGCTTCAAGGCTTTTCTTCTGGAAAATGTTAATACATTGCTTTTCTATGGGAACTAATTTTCCTATTAACCATTCAGAGTGGGTGTACCTGCGAGCTGACAAACACTGCGCAACTTGTCTTCCAGCAGAACTCGGAGTAATTACAAGGAGGCAATACCTGTGACAAATCACCATACTTGAGCACGACACCTACGGCAGGTAAGGAAGCTAAACCTGTGTGCTTGTTCCCTGGAAGACTGCCTGCAGTTTCGGTTTCTTCCACTGTGTTTCATTTATCGGTATGGAAGAGCACATGTGGAATAAAGAATGTCAGTCCCTTGGCATCCCGAGGACATCAGCTCCGAGTTTATGTTGTAACAAATGTGTAGTCTGTGGCAATATAAGCGTGCTGTGCACTGGGACAGTGTGGGGTGGAGATAGTGCCTGGGTATGCGCAGAAAGCAAGAGCTGACCCATCGGTGGCACCTTCCAGTTAGGAAGGCCAGCAGGGAATTGGAATTCTCCCTCAGTATTACAAAAAGCACCTTGGGATGAAGGAAAATGCCTACCTGCCACAGCCTGCATGAAGCCCATGTCACCGGTAGCTACTTATTTAGAGCAAGGTCTCCATATGATGCCTCTGCCCATCACATAATGCCCCTAGTGCTAAAACCAGTGAAGAAAGAAAACAGGGTTTGGGAATTTCAGCATGCTGGGCAGCCTGATTTCTGCTTCGCTGACTTTCCTCAGCAGGACTTCCCAACTTTCCAAAGCAGCGATTTCCCATCCTTCAACTCCTTCCTTCCCTTCCCCAGGCAAAGAGCAGTCATCAGCAGGACAGTGAGCCCTTCCCTCCGCTGACTCCTCAGATGCTACCTGGCAAGGTTCACCATACCCAGCTCCACAGCACAAACACTGTACAGGTGGGTTTGCACCAGGCAGCACCACCATGGAGCAAACAAGAAGAAACCACCCTGGTGTGGTTCATGCTGTGCTCCTTATTCCCTCTGGATGGTTTATAACCCACATCCTTCAGGACCGAGCTGCCTGCTCATTATCACTGCTGGGGAAGCACTTGCTAATTCATCCCTCTTCATCAGTGTGCAAAGCCTGACGGCTCTATCTGGGAAGAGGTTCTTTGCCTTTCGTCTTGCTCAGCAGCTCCTGCCTGTGCTCTCAGGGGCAGCCAGAGCAGACAGTCAAATGATTCAACAGGATTTTGTCCTCTTATCCTTGCAAAACAGCCAACAGTGTGAGGACAGCTGGGGCAGAGCAGTGCAGAGCAGCTCAGGTGCACTTGCTGCCCAAGTTGCCTGCAGCCCTCTCCTCATGGCTCTATTTTCAGTCCTGGACCAATTTTGAACACTGCTGTATCTGCTTCCCTCTGCTTAGTTCTGCAGGACCTCATTTGCCCCTAATATCCCCAGCTGAGATTGACTTGGAGCCTTGGCTCTTCCAGAGGTCACTGCGCAGGGTGAACACTGGTACCACCACATGGGCTACACATGGGAGGCAGAGAGGCCCATCTCCTCTGTGCCAATGGGCTTTTGTATCCCCCAGCACATACTACAAAGCTCAAAAAAAGTTATATCTGGTTAGAAATTTGCTCAGGAAAAAGAGTTGTGGCCAAAAGCCCATTTAAATCATCGCTTAGATGAGTGGAGCCAGGGTACTGTAACACAATGGGCTGCAGATCCCCCCCATTCAACTGTGCTCTGACAGCTCTTTTTCTCCCCTGTACAGAGTTTCCTCTGACAGTTCATCATGTTGCCAGCCTTAAGGAGAGCAGAGCATTATTCTTAGTAATAGAACAGTCACTTCAGCGCGATTACCAACACCAAGGAACAGTTTCTAAGGCATGATGCTGCCGTCAGTCATTACATCCAGTTCTGTAACTCATGAGGAATATGCAGTGGCATGGCCTTGTGCAGCAGGAACCACATGCAACAAGCCATACTTTCCATGTAAATACAGGAAACAAATTAAGCACAGGTAGCAGGACTCCATTCATTCATGTGTTCGCATTATTTTGCAGGTAAAGTGCATGCAGCTCAGCTTTTTATGCTGATGTTATTCAGATTTATTTCTTTTCCCCTTGCTTAATGTGTTTGATGTGTATCCAATGGTGCCAGGGGAAGAACCGCTTCACACCTCTGTCCGACGTCCGGGCCTTGTCTGGGTTTCCCTGGTAGTCCATGGGGATGCTTGGGGGGCTCTCATACCCCTCTGACCCCAGGGACTGTCCTGCCCCAGGGAGAAAACAGCCAGGCAGGGAGTGCTGGCAGCTCTGCTCCTGACAAAGCGGCTGCCCCTCTGGTAGGTGTTAAATTAATAGCATTCAAATAGTATTAAAGTACTCCTCCTGTTCAGCTCTTCTCTCCAAAGCACTGTACAAACATGAATTAATGACTCTTATGGCCGGGGGAAGTGTTGTCAGAGAGAGAGGTGGCAGCTCCTGGGAGCCAGACCTTCCCTTGCTGGCTTTGAGCAGCGGGATCTCCCTCACTGGGCCTGTGGTTATCCACAGCAATTACAGCTCCGGACGCACTGGCAATGCGGTTTAAGTGCCTGCATTAATAACAGGAGGGGGTTTAAGACGTAAGATACATTTATCTCTAAGGTAATTTATGTTCAAAGTCCCTGGACTATGATTAGGAGGACGGCGGATCAATAGCATTTACTGAGTTTTCCAGAGGGACTTTCACACAAAGAAGTTTGATCCCAGCGTGCCTTCCCTATGCCCTGTCCTTTCTTGAGCGTGCCCAACCAGGGACTAGCTGGGTAAGCACTGAAAGGCTGTTGTCATAATCTAATTAATGAGTTAATTTCTATGTATCTTTATATGCATTAAACCCTTTTCAGCAGTCAGAGTTGCAGCATTCAGGCAGAGATCATTTCCAATGGGAACTGTTGATTTGCTTTACCCAGATGATTTCTTTTTAAGTCACTTTTTTCCTAAGGGCACTTTGGAAAGTAAAACTCTGTTTACCACAGATATATAACTATGCAAAGACAGAATAACTCACCTCCGACTTTTTCACCACTATTTAAGCGTTATTGGAAAGCAATGAACAATTGAAAGGCAGAAGAAATGAGTAAGAAAAAGGGCCTAATTGAATCCCAAATGCTAGCGTTGGCCCTGCTCCTGGCTGTGCTTTGGGAGGTGCAGTAGGAGAGAGCAAGGTTGGATGTACCCAGCATCTTCATAGAATGATGGAATGGTTGTGTTGGAAGGGACCTTAAGGCCCATCCAGTTCCAACCCGTGCCATGGCAGGGACACCTTCCACTCGAGCAGGTTGCTCCAAGCCCCATCCAACCTGGCCTTGAACACTGCCAGGGATGGGGCAGCCACAGCTTCTCTGTCATCCCAATAAATGCCATTGGGGTTGTGGCTGGAGCGGTACAAAGCTCTGGCAGACCAATAAGTGGACTTCCAACCAAACAGCACAGCAACCCTCTCTCCACAGGAGCTGATGTGCAACTGATATCAAAGCCGACATCCTGAACCACTGGGAAGCGTTCCTTTGGGAATTCACAGCAGGCTCCAGTCTTCATCCCGAAACCATTATTTCACTGAAGCATTTCACATTCGTTACGCAGAGGGAGGTGTTCACATGGGAACCAAAGCAGGGCTGCCCTGTTCCAGGTCCCCCAGGGGATGCACAGAGATGGAAGCTGCCTGCCAGGTCCTGGAATATCACCTCTGACACAGGAGGGAACCTGTATCACACCTGACCCAGGCATTTCCTTCGCCTCTGGCAGGTTTGTGTTATGGTCTGGAGTTACAGGGGGGCGGGTGGTGGTTTCCCACTGCATTTCACTCATTCCCAGTCAGTATTTTTAGCTCATGGCATTCCGGGGGGACACAGCTCCTGGTTCACCTTGGTGCCAGCCCCATGCCGCAGCCAAGCCCTTCACCTGGCAGCCCTGTCCCCTCTTGCCCTGCCTTTAAAGAGGTGCCAAACCAAACACGGCCTTCCTCACCCCCTTGGGTCACTGCCAGCCTGCACATGCCACACTTGAACGCTCTTAAATCTGCAGCCAGCGAAGTGTGTTAATGCACAAATTAGTCAGAGTAATTGAAACATCTCGATCCTGCTTTTCCGGGTCCTATTTACAGCAAGAACTTGATGACTGTAAAACTCACACTGAGCAGGGAAAACCAAACCATGCCAGCAGCTCCGAGCCACTGCAAGCAAACTGCAGCTGAGGACCTCAGAGCAGAGGTCCTGCCATGCACCCCAGGGCATTCGCATCCCAGCCACGAGTGGGGGGACCTGGCTATCCCCTGCCTGTTCGTGCCCCGGGGTGCATGGCATATCCCTTGTGCTGCAGAGCTTGGCATGCCATTTGCTCCCTGCACACCCCAAAAGGCCATGTCACTGCGAGCAGCACCCGGAGCTGAAATGCACTGTGGATGGTGGTGGCCCCATCCTGCTGTGACAGGGGTGAACCCCCCTGTCCCCATCAAAGCAAGCATTGCACTGGTGACCTGAGCCACCAGGCATGGATGCTACCCACATGTGTGGGTCTGTATGGACCTGACTCATATGTGCAATGTCATCCCAGTCCCCAGGCGTACTGAGGGTGATGCTCCAGGTTCCCCCCGCTCCTCGGGTTCAGAGCTGGCTGAGAGCATATCCCCAGGCTGGCCCTAGGAACTGGGGTGACAGGACCCCTGGGTCTGTCAGGAGCACACAGAGAAGGGGATGCTGCACAGAACACCCCTATTTATAGGGCTGGGCCATCGGGGGCTGATCAGGACACACAGATGCTGCAGGACCCCCACTGAACCCCCCGACAACGCTGACTTACCGGCGGCAGCCGTCGGCATCCTCACAGCCTCAGGTGTCATGGGGGGCTGTGGGCAGCAGCCTGTGGCATGGCAGCCCATGGCACATCCAGGTCTCAGCCCTGGGGGGCTCGGTCCCCTCTGCTCCCCAGGAAGGGCTGGGGGCAGCGCTGTGCTCCACAGCATCCCTGCCGTTGCCACGGCAACTGCTGAATGACTCACGCTTATTGTGAGTGACATCAGAGATGCAGAGGAGGGGGCCGGGAGCAGACATTCCCAGTTTGGTTTTCCTATTGAAGATGGAAGGTTTTGCACTGGGAAAACATCCGGATCCAGCCCCCTGGGCAGGATCTCAACAGGGTTCTTGGAGACCCCTGGAATTAGGAGGCACGAGATGCTGGAGCCCCTCCATGGGTCCACTGGGCATGAAAGGGGACGAGGCAGAACAAGGGGGCACCCCAGACAGAAGAGGCCCTGCTCCCCTGAGCTGCACTTGGGCCTCAATTCTGTACAAAACACAACCAGATGGAGGAGAATGGGCAGAAATTGCTTATCTTGTCCAGCTTCATCTTCACACCAGGCATGAGAACAGAGGAAGGTCACCTTTAGAGGCTCCTTATCTTGAGCCATGCTGCTCTTGCCCATCATCCCAATGGGATCCTGCCCATCATCCCAACAGGACCAGAGCTGTATCTCAGAGGCACTCACAGCTCCCAGCGCCAGCAGCCTGGCATGGTCATACAATGGGAGCCAAAAAAGGGCTTTGCTTGGTCAAGAGCAGGGAGGAGCACTGCTGAACACATGGACGGGGCATTAGGGATGACCACAAACGCTCCACAGGCAGACTTCTCTCAGAGCGCTTTGGTAGCACGTTTGCTCATAGCCACGCAGGGATTCCTTCCCCACAGACACTGATGCTCCATCCCCTCGCACTCACAGGCTCCGTTGGATTGAGCCCGATGAGACAGAAGGGAATGTTTTTAGTGGGACGAGTCCCACTGGTGGCTCTGCGCTGGGTCACAGCGGCAGCAGCTCCACAAGCACCAGGACATGAACTGTTCTCAGCCCTCCACGGGAGCAGCCCTGAGGGCATCGCTCAACCCCACCAGATGCTGTCCAGGGGCTCCTGGGCATCCCTCCCGGCTGAGGCTGGGATCAGGGAACCCAACACTTGGGATTTTTAGCCCAGCAGACTATAAGTAAAGCCCATGGTAACCCATGGAAATGAGTGGCTTCAATGACAGCACGGGGGAAGCCCGCAGCAACCAGGGCTGCACCCCTGGCTCCAGTGGGAAAGGCACCGTCCCGCTTCCAGACACTCGGATGAGTGAAAACACAGAGAACTTCACACCATCGATGGGCTGGGCCTCAGCGGGCACCATGCTCCTGCAAGGGGAACACAGGATGGGAGAGGGGGAATGGGGATCACTGACTTCATGGGGAATTGGGTGCTTGGCTCTTGGTGAGGGAGCAGGGAAGAAGGCGCCCGTCTGCGGGTCCGGCAGGCACAGGGTGCGAAGCAGAGAGTGCCCGTGATTCATCGCACGCAGCCTGGCAATGAGCTCCTTCCCGCAGATGGAAGTGGGCTGCCACAGCACGGGAATGGCCGCTGGTGTCCTTCTAAGGATGATTTACGAGGGTCTATCTCCCTTTTATTGCACGCATCCCACAGGAGCCATGCAGGATGTGGGGGTCCGGCAGCGCACAGAGCCTGGCACACCCCTACTGGGGCCGTGCTGCTGCTGCTGCTGCAGGGACCGTGGGGAACAGAGCAGAGCCAATCCCATGGGCCAAGAAATCCAGAGAGATGTCCCACATCCCACCACAGCCCTCACGCAATGGGAAGGAGTGAGGTGGGGGCATGGCTGGAGGCAGCAGGTTTGGCACCGGGGCCTGCGCTATTCCAAGGGCTAAACAGATACTCAATAAATATCAACTGAGCCCAACTCCAGGCACTGGGAGCTGCTGCAGGTACAGGGCTCCCAGGCACAGATTCCCTCCGGTGCAGCCCTTCCACAGAGGACAAACAGAGGTTTGCTCCAACACAAATGTGGTTATGCCCAAGCTCCAGCTCACAAAAGCCAAATAACCACATCATGCACAAGCGCTACCAGTCTCCCATCAATTACTGTTTTGGGAGTGCACCTGTGGCTGCACACACTGCACAGCACCGGGCTGGCTCGGGCAGTTCTTGCCCTGATATAAGCACGAAGCCAACCGCAGGCATCGGCTGCTCCATGCACACAGAGCCCTGGCTCTGCCCCAGCTCCCTGCTCCATGCACACAACGCTGCTTCCCGGAGTGGGAGAGCTCATTATGCAAGCGCTGATGGCATCGCTCACGAAACCTGTTTGAGAGCTCAGCCCTTCGCAGAGGGGAAGCGGCAGAACAGCAGCCTGGGGGGCAGGACATGCGCAGGACCCTAAGACGGGGGGGTTGCATCCCATCAGCCGCTGCATCGACCACCAACAACTGCATTAACCCCATACAATTGCACTGACCACCCGCATCCCAGCACCCGCCTGTGCTGCGGTACCCCAGCACCCAGAGCCATCAGTGACCCCTTGGGAGCCCCCGGCACCCGCAGGCTCTGCGTCTGGGCACTGATCCTGATCCAGGCACCCAACCGACTCCCTCATGGAGCCGGTCACCTCGCCAGGTTTATTTTGGTCAGTGTGCCCTGGTCCAGCGCATCTCGAGTTACTGATGTCCCTCCCCCAGCTCCACCAGTGACCGGATTCCTGCTGACACTGGATACGCAGGGCTCGGGCGCTGCTGCCCCTGCTCAGGTCACACTCGCTGGCAGTTGTACCAACGCTGCTCACACGTGTACCCCGCAGACCTCCCTGCTTCCAAGCCATTTTCCAGGACCAAGCCAGGAGAGTAACAACCCAGCTCACAACTGCACCTCCTGCCTTTGAAGGGAAGGCTTCTGAATAGCAAGAGGAAAGAATTTACTCTCTTAATTCTGCTCCAAAGCCATTTTCCCTGCAGCAAAGCACCCCCAGAGCTGCTGCTCCCTTTGGCCAATTCCTCTCTTATAAGAAAGTCACCATTAAAACAAACAGCACAGAGCAAAGATTTGGGCTGTCACAGAGGAACGGTGCCTTGGTCCGGGCGCTGCTGGCGTGCAGGAGCCCCCTTGTTCCGTCCCTATAGGTCCTCATCAAAACCCACTCTCCATATTTCCTATAGGTCCCCTGAAGCTATTGGATGCGCTGCTCCTTTCTATGGGTTACTGCGACCACAGATTCACGGGGACAGGTGAGGACATGAGAGGAGAAATGCTCAGCACTGCACAGCGCGCTGGGAGCGGCTCCATAAACCACCCATGGAAGGGATGGGAAAGACTCCCTTGCCACACCATTTGTGTTGTTGCCATGTCTCACCGTGCCAACACCAAGATGCGGTTCCACCATCAAGTGCAACCTGTCCTTGCCTTCCCCACCCTTTGCAGCCCGGACCTGGCTGGAGGCTGCTCTTGGGTGAAGCAGCAGCAAGCCTCTCCCCTTGTCCCTGCTGGAGGACACCAGCCACACATCTCCACATGCTTCTGGCCCCAAGAACCAGCACACCTCAAGCCCCCACCAATCCTGTCACTCAGATAGCAGCACTTCTTCATGTTTAAGGCGTGGGCTTCTGCCCAGACCTGCTGCACCAGTTCTGGTTCAGAAGCACCATTATCTAATGATACACCGCGAGCGGCTTTAAGGGGGTTTGTGTTTAAATGAGTGGAGAGCTGGACCTTGGAACTGTCCTGCAGCCTCCTGCTCATCAGTGCAATAAAGGAAGCCTAAGTCAGGGGCCACCAGGCACCACAATACCTGCATTTACCACCACCACAGTAACGAACCTGTGCTGAGCAAGCAGTATTTTGATGTCTCATGCACTAATCCTCCATCTTTCATGGGACACAATGAACTCCTTACCAGCTGCTGCACCATGTGCTAGACAAACCGGCTGCTGCCAGTGCTCTCCTGCCCTGAACCTGGTGTGGAAACACTGATAACCCCTCCTCTTCCTTTGAGGAACCACCTCACACATTTACACTCATCAACTGCCTCCAAGGCAACCACACGCAGCACATCCCCACAGAGCCTGCACCACACGAGCATTTTGGTTTCATCACACCTGAGCTCCTGCCTCCCACCACACCACCAGATGCTATTTGCTATTGATCTGTGTTCCTTCATGAGGGCTCTGTTAGGGAAGAAACGGCTTCCAATTTATCAGTCAACCACCATCAGGATAAATCCCTCTTAAAAGGCACTGATCCATCCCAGGGAATAACCAAATCCTGTTTCATAGAGCCTCTGCGATGAATCTCACCAAGGCAACTTCCTGAAAAACGGAGGAATGACTTCCAGGTGTAAAACCAGCCACTGAACCAGGAATTCCTGCACAAATTCTGTTGCCGGATTCCTGACCAGCTACTGAAATACCTGATCTCCTGACACACAACTCCGGCAGCCTGCAGGGACAAGGAACACTGAACGATGCGGATTCATAACCTTCTGCTGCTCCCGAATGATGCTCCAGAACACCTTGTAATAAATCAAAAAACTTTATTTTTAAGATATATTATAAATTTACAGCACACACAACATCAGTGTCTTCAGTGTGTATGTGTGAGCACGTTTGAAGACTCAGCATTCATTCTGGCCTTGTTTGTGGGTACGACCTCTCCACGCGGTCAAGGTTTCAGCCTGAGCAGGCTGGGCTTTGATAACCACCCCAGGAACAGATTTCAGTGGGGATGAGCAGCGTTTGCTGCTCTTTGCCTCAGGGCTGCTGTCCAGGAGCAAGCCCTGCTGGCTTTCCCACTTGAGGAGAGGTCAGCGACCCACAGGAGCCCATCCAGAATGAACCCTGAATTCCACAGACTCAGCGACATCCACCCTAGGGAAGCTTCCTAAAAGTAATGTTACATCTTGGAAAGAGCTGTGCATGCCACACGTCAGTGCCAGGGTGTACAAAGAGTCTCGGATGCTGTACCTAAGGATGTGATACACAGGTGAAGTGACAAATATGGAGTCAGTACCTCGCAAGATAATCTTCCCGGTGCTGCCTTGTGGTAAGTACTGGATGGCAAATCACTGTCTTGTGCAGCTCATTATGGTAAAACCACGCAGTTTAAGCAGCTCTACAAGCTTCTGTTGCCTGCTGCAAAGCCACGTGCGTTTGTGGGGCTTTGCTTAAACTGGGCTCCAGTTTCCCCCCTGTTCCCAGAGACAGATATCAAACTAGACCCAAATTCAGTGAGAATTTAATGCCCTTTACACTTCCCGAAGGTCACACACTGCAAACAGGACCTGAAGATCTTCAAATATAGGGGGAGAGGTCCTTAAAAACCCCTTTCGTTATACCCAGATGTGAGAGCCACCACCATGACCACACATTCACCTTGATACCGTGCACCACGTGTGGGGACATGGGGATCACTGCCCTGGCCACAGTCACCAACTGTCTACCCAACAGCAGCACCACAAACCCTTCAGATGAATAATGAGCCAGAGAGGAAGATACCCATCAGTGGTTCGCTTATGCCTTAAAGCACAAGGACTTACGATCAGATGGCAACACCCCGCTGCAAGGGCCACTATCCTGCTAGTTCATAAAGATGTTATGTACTAGAAGTAGAAAGCCAGGGCATTCACTGTGGATGAACCACTCACCACCCTGTGCAAAGGACTTGGAGAAAACAGCCACTGAAGTCGAGGTCACTGCTCATCTCTCTCATTCCACAGGCAGCATTTGCCAACAGCTCTACTATACATTCGTTTGGTTAAACAGCTTTCAAAATCCATTACAAGATCCTCAGCCCATGAATCACAAATCAAATGACCTTAACAGGTCATTAACTAAAAAGGATTTCAATAACCACTCAAGTGTTCCTTGGGTGTCAACATCAACTCCCACAAGACAAGTTTGGTTCCAGGAGGGTGAGAAAAGAAACAGGGGTCAAGGTTGGGGGACTCATCTGTGCCAGAGGCTGTGAGGAGCCAGGAAGCAGAGATTCGCTGGAGGCTTCAGGCAGGAGGGACCCTCACACCTTCCCATAGGAGTGCACTGAAAACCAGGTTAGAAACCACACAAGTTAATATTCCAGCCCATGGGGAAGTGTCCTTGAAATGGAGGAAAGATCAGCGACCTGTGAAGTACAGGGAGATCTTGTGTGACCACTGCCGAAGGGATGCAGCCATCAAAGAAGACTCAAATCACTGCTCACAGGGAGAAAAAGAGCGGAGGATGCTTTGGCCTGGACCAGACACTGAAGGTTTGTTCCAAGGGTGATGCTAACTCAGGCTCACAGGGAAAGACAATCAAGATCCAAGTTGTAAAGCAGCCACTGGCATTTTTCCCGAAATACAGCCCTTAAAAGCACCCCTATAAAGAGTATAAATACGAAGCCCTGAGAACAAACTTCCATTTAGCACATATCCATTAAAAGTATCAGTGCTTTGATGACAAAACTACAAGTTACATATATTTAAATAAATAGCTAGCTTTCAAGAGCCACATGACATCAAAAGTAGATTGTCTGCATTGACTGATGGGGTGAAGAGCTAGAACTCCAAGACACATAGGATTAGCCACCTTCCTCCCTGCTTCCTTGCTGCTTGATTTCACAGGCTTCCAAATATTCCCTTGACCATGCTATGAGACACACAAACAAGTCTTTGCTAGTTAGAACCTGACCACCAGAGATGCAAGCATGCGACCTGAACCTGTACATCCTTATTCCAGTGAGCAGCTCTTCCTCACAAAAAGAGTGTTTCATTCTTTAAAGCGAAAACTTCCATCCCCCCGCGCTCAGGGCCCTCTCGCTGGCTCACAGAGCAGGTCCACCAGCCCTCTACCCTTCAGCCTGCGACAGGGCGGTTCATCACCAGGCACAGCTCTTGCCACGCATGCTCCTTGTGCCTGCAGACCTGTCTGCGTGTTCTGACGCAACAGCAGGGATCTCTCTGGGGTTTCTGCAGGTTCTGTAATAATGAGGGTAACCAACACCTTTGCAGGCACCATGTGCTTAACTTCCCACTCTATTCACTGGGATGAAGCAGCGCCCCAGCCCAGTGTGACAGGGCACATGGCTCCCTTTGCTGCTAGTTCAGACCCTAACACCACCACCATGTCTTGACCAATTCAAGTGTTCATTTAAACTCAAGTGCATTTTTGTTTTATAGAATCACAGAATAGTCTGGGTTGGAAAGGACCTTAAGATCATAAAGTTCCAACCCCTGTGTCATGAGCAGGGACACCTCCCACTGAACCGTGCCACCCAAGGCTCTGTCCAACCTGGCCTTGAAATCAACTCCTATGACTTCTATGCTTACCACTTCCTAAATTCTGGTCTCTTTCAGCCACTGGCAATGCGAGTTCTCAGAAGACAAGCTGGACTCTCTATGTTCAAGCTGTACCAAACAAGATGACCGTTTGGCAGCTCAGGAAGAACACACTCCCCAACACTTTGGCTATGTAAATGTGGAGCTCTGGAATAATGAAGTCCAGAAATAACCACATATTCCTGAGCCTTCAGGCATCTCAAAGACACAGTATTCCTAAGGCCTCTAACTGCTGCTGCAACACCCGGTTATCTTGTTGAACCTGTGCACTCCTACCCTCCCCTATTTCATAAGCATGATGTGTGTTACCAATGCTTTTTTTCCCCACACCTTGTAAAGGTTCACCAGCACTGACTGTTCTGACACACGGAGGGAGCAGCTCTGGCAACCTTTTATCACCCCAATCAAAGCGGCACTGAAGAATAGGCACAGGTCATCAGCAGGTCCTGGCAGTATCATCCTCTCTCTGATCTCA
The DNA here is from genome assembly GCA_025447955.1 of Psilopsiagon aurifrons. NCBI lineage: Eukaryota > Metazoa > Chordata > Aves > Psittaciformes > Psittacidae > Psilopsiagon > Psilopsiagon aurifrons. The sequence continues at coordinate 14,957 of JAOEHY010039286.1, forward strand.
CTGCTGTGGGGTTGATGCAGAGATACACAAGCAGCAGAACCTGTACCCTTAGAAGCAAGCCACCTGCTCCTCAGACACTGGGTATCAGGAAAGCCCCAGCTTCAACACCTAAAAGCTGGGGGGCTGGCTCAAGATCATCATCCACACTGCCCTGGTAGTAGCCACAGACAGTCCTGGGGCAGCTCCTCCCATGGCAGTTGGGGTTGCTCACTTGCCACATAGCAAATCCCCAAGGTTCTGCCTGCAAATCAGATGCCAAACCTGTAGAAGACTCTGAAGTTGACAAATGACCCTTGCCTGGTCTGCCTGGAAGCTCCACAGCCACTCCAGAGTCTGGTCATGTAGTACTAAAATCAAAAGCAGCATTTCATCAACAAGGCTTTACATTCCTCAAAGACCAAGACTGCTACCAAAGTATCTGTTTGTTATGTCTGAACCTGTCCTTACTCATTCAGAAGCCAAAAAGCCCCCAAACTACAGGGTAGTTTTCCTTAGCTGTCTCCTAAAAACACTTGCTAAAAGGAATATATACAAGAAACCCAACTGGTAGAGAAGGGGATGAGCCTCTAACATTAAGAGCTTCAAGTAACAGTGTCTTCTGGTAGTATTACAGGCAAAAAGCTTCAGAGAGCAAGAACAAAAATGGACAAAACAATCAAAACCTTTCCTACCTCTGTAACATTCAGTCCCAAATACTCAGGAGTAGTTGTGCTGTACTCACTGGGCTGCAGGACTTGGTTCCTAGCTGTTATAAGACAGATTACAGTGTCATCTCATGCTGTCAATCTGTTCTTAGTGAGAGTCCAGTCTGAACAGAAGCATCATCCCTATAAAGCTTGGCATTTCTGAATGTAGAAGTAAATATTTCAGCAGACATGAACTGCAAAGCTTAATGTGAAATCACAAATAAAGTCCTGGGATAGTCAGTCAAGATAAAATCTCATGCTGTTTTGATTTCCCCACCCTTCATATTAATGATGTGAAATTGGCAACTCTGGGGCCTTGACTGCACAACAGCGGAGACTGGATGCCAAGTTCAGGCCAAAACTTGTTGTAGGGTTTCGGGTTGCATCTTGCTGCATTTTTGCTTAAGAAAAGCCCCACACTCAACAAGGTGACTTGCATTGCTCCTCAGGATCCCTCGACTTGACAGGGTACCTCTGGGCTAGCTAAGGATGGGGTCTCCAGCTCTGCATTTGGCAGAGGCAGGGCTCGCCTAGCCTGGCTTTCCAGAACAACGGCTGTGAAGTGCCAAGACAGGGCAGGGATCAGGACAGACGTGAAGCACGTCCCACTAATCTGAAAAGAAAACCTATTTTTGTTCAGACTCACACCTGCAGAGCCCAGCTGAAAACTGGCTGGAGAATCACAGCCAGTTCTGGCCTTGAAAGCTCACAGCTCCTGTCTGAAATCCCAGTCAAAACAGGAAAGCTCCAGCCTGGCATTCTTGGTGTTTCCAAGGTAAGAACCAGTGGTCAAGAAAAGCCACTTCTATCTTAAAGCTGGTAATTTCAAGCCTGCTTTTAAACACGTTAAACAAGGTAAAAACCTAAACTGCTCTGCTGCATTAGAGCTCACCAATGAAAAAAACATGCAAATCTCTGTAAACAGTTTGAAACAAAGTCAAACCCCACAAGTCTCCCTTTCCCAAACTGTGCACATAAAAATGGAAAACACCCCACTATGTGAATATATCCCTTCTTGCACTAGGATACGGCAGAGTATGAACCTATGAACAGCAGCCTACTTGAGATTCCAAGCCTTGGTGTAGCAAGTTCTGCTGTGAAAGAGATACTACATCTGTAACAGAGCTGACAGAGAATCCCCTACAAGTACTGCAACAACACTAACGCAGAAAATAAATAGGAAAAAGTAATGCTATTTATTAAAACAATTCCATCTCTGAGTTATCCTCACTTAAATTAAAATGCACGATTGACAGGTCTGGATAGAAATGGGCTTCCTCTCCCAATAGAGCTGAACTTTTAAAAAACACTTCCTAAGAATCAATTTAAAAAAGCTTTTTAGAATTTGATAGAGCCATAAATTAATACTGTATGGAGATGATTTAATATCCTATGCTAGTGGTCAGTGACCTTTTGTAAACACTAGCCAGATGCTAGCAAAACTGGCTAGAAAACTACTGTCACAGGCCTTTTTATCAAGAATTAGTGGATTTCTTTCCAACAGTCAGATTCTTGGTTAATTTCACAAAACCTTTTCCTATTTTTTGATATATTTCATTTTAAATCTAATACCTGAAAACAAGTCTTCAAACCTGTTCCACTAACACTAAATCCACAAGGCAATTAACTTCAGTTGGCCATAACTACGTAAGCCCTCATGTGAGACCCCCTGTTCAGACAGGACCAACCCCTCTCCCCTTCCATCCACCTCCTCCCAAGCACTCCATGCACCCTCCCGCTGGGGTGAAGGTGAAGTGAGGGGCAGTAGGAAGTGGCACAGCGGACTCGCATCCCCCTCTACGTGCGATTCAGCGTCTGGAAGATTCGAGAGATCTGTAGCATAACAGGCCCAGTTTCCGGATCATTCATCCACTGAGTGCTGTTCAAGGGGTTTTCAAGCATATCCTCGAAGGCTGCCAAGAGATGGAAATTTCAACACTCAATTAGTCCCTTAGTCAGCAAAGGCTTCAATGTTTGGGATGCTCCAACAGGGGGACAGTTAGAAATAGCTACCACCCAAAGGCAGGAGCAAGCATCACCCCAAAACAGTGGGAACACACATTGTGCATTGCACTCTGCTTCCCCCATTCCCCAACACTAAATTCACTGCACACAGCAGAGAGGGAAGTATAGCGCCTTAAGCCCCCACATCTAGAGCTCTATCTTTTCAGAGGCCCCAGGAGCCAGAAGGGAAGCAGCATCTTCCCTCTGAGGAACTCATGCTTTCTCCTTCCTGGTGTCTGGAAAGCAAAGGATGTCAGGGAGGCAGCCAGCTCCACCTGCCTACACATAGGCAGAGGGGAAAAGGTTGTGCACAACAATTGCCTCCAATTCTGAACACTGACAGCCATCCAAATACTTAAGAGCAGTTTTGTTTCTTTACACAGCTGTCTTTATAATAAGCTTTGTTGTTTTCCTTTGCTTCTTTAAATGTGCCGGTTTTCAATCTCCTACTTATGTTCGAGGACCCAGACAGCTACTGCAAGAGTCAAGTTGCAAATTTGGCAGAAGAACGGTCCAGGCAATAACTTACACGCCTTGTGACAGACACTGAGCTGGACTAGTGGATGTCTGGAGCAGTCACTAAGGAACAGGACAAAAAGGCAGTTGCACATCTGACCTATTCAGAAGCCACCAAAATGTCAGTGTTGTAAGAGTCTGGCAGACCGGCACCGAGCTCAATGTCTTAATATTCCCTAGGGGTGTTAGCGTACAAAGCTCCAAGTGACATTAGTGGGAGCTATAAGTACCCAGCACCTCTGAAAGGCTCATCACTAATACCCTGCTCAAGGTCATGCAGCATGCCTACAGAAAAGTGCAGATCTCACCTTTCACCACTTCAACTATATTCTTTCACACAGACCCAAAAGCTTAAAACTAAAGATTTATCAACATTCTGCAAGTACCTCATTAAATTCATTATTAAAATTTGTGACATAAGCAATTTGCAGATGTATCATTAGGAATATATTTTCTCTGATGTTCATCCAAGCTTCACAAGCACATATAATGGCATTTCATTTTCTATTTATATTCTGAGCTGCAGTGTGGAACCCTTGCTGGAAATGAAGAGACCATTTGTTCAGAAAGCAGAGTGGGAAGGTTCTGTTCTTGAATTATTTAAAGGCTTGCAAACTCTCCTAATTACATTTAAAGCAGCATTTTTAAAAGCTCTCTGGAAAGTGCTGCTTTCTTTAAAAGCACTGCTTCAGATACATTTTGAAGTCAAAAAGACTAAATGCAAAACTTTTTATACACATCGCAGAGCCAATGTCATTCTTCTGTATCATCCTCCAGCATCAGAGAGACCAGTTCATCAGAGGCTGATGTTTTACTGCTGCGCTCACAGTCTGACCACCAGCACGCAGACTTCACCAAGGAGCCAAAACCCAAGCAAGAGGAAGTGTATTGTTACATATCTCAACTTTGACAGGCAAGGCCTTAGAGCTCAGACTTGTTTGGTTACTCTTCCACAAGGTATCTCCCCTCTCAGTGATCAGGCCTCAGCAAGCAGTACGCTGTACAGCAGAAGACAGCCTTGTTTTTAATGCTAAATAATCAGAGTTCTAGTCAGACATTCCAGATTTTTCCCCTCGTGGCCGAAGGGAGCACACAATAGGACTCCTAAATCCACAAAAGCACTGCAGCCAGCAGCTAGTACAGTTCTGAGTTCAGCAAGTGTAATCCAGTAGCCTGGGGCATGAGCAGCGTTTCTGGGACAGCCCCAAGTCTGTTCTGGGTTTAGCTGAGCTGCAGCATGAGGCAAACAAACAAAACAGCTGCTGAAAGTGAGAAAAAGGGTATGGAGCTGCACCTATCCCATAAAGGGGGCTGTCATCATCCAGCCTCTACTCTGCTGGCAACTACAGACACAGCGCTTACACATCAGGAACACACACAGGACTTACCTAGTAGAGTTTTAGGGTTGGTCAGCCCTAACTGTACCACTGGGTTTTCTAAGATGGCTTGGAAGAGAGGGCTGTTGGTGTCAATGCCCTTATCTAAGTCCTCTGGAGAAGGCTTTCTGTCTCCCAGCAGCCATTCACACTGAAAGAAATCAGCAGACAACAGACTTCATGGTTGGGTGCATCAGAATGAAAGCGTCTCAAAAGTTTTGACAATCACAGAATCATAGAATAGTTTGGGTTGGAAAAGACTTTAAGCTCATCCAGTTCCAACCCCCTTGCCATGGGCAGGGACACCTCCCACTAAAACATATCATTCAAGGCTACGTCCAACCCAGCCTTGAACACCACCAGCAATGCAGCATTCACAACTTCCCTGGCAACCCATTCCAGTGCCTCACCACCCTCACAGTAAAGTATTTCTTCCTTATATCCAACCTAAACTTCCCCTGTTGAAGTTTGAACCCGTTACCCCTTGTCCTATCACTACAGTCCCTAATGAAGAGTCCCTCCCC
>JAOEHY010039286.1:20162-34251 GCA_025447955.1 Psilopsiagon aurifrons
AGTTTGAACCCGTTACCCCTTGTCCTATCACTACAGTCCCTAATGAAGAGTCCCTCCCCAGCATCTCTATAGCCCCCTTCAGATACTGGAAGGCTGCTATGAGGTCTCCACGCACAATGCCGCATGTTACCTATTGCTTCCTCTCACAATAAAGACAGAGGCTATACATTTATTTTCACACTAGATTACTATTCGTGTGTGTGTTTCTCCCACAGAAATCAGCTTTTATTTCAACAGGAACAGCAGCAGTGCCTGGTGTGGTAATAAGTTAATACCAACTTTGGATGCCTCAGAGCTCAGGAACGATGTGTGTTATCCTACACACACGCTGCCTCAAAGGAACCCCATCAGCATGGCTACACCTCAGCAGCCTCCAGTATCATCCAGGCCAACATCCTCTAATAGTGGCCAGCACTGGATGCTTAAGAGAAGATTCCTTGGTTGTCAGCTGAGCCCACATAACTTTCCTTCACATATCCACTAGCAGGGGACTATCCAATCTTTGAAACCTTTTATGTTTTTTGACTCCATAAACTGTGGAATGCATTGCTGCAGAATGGTAATTTACACATTACATGGCTTGATTCTCTTGTTTGATCATTTATTCCTGTTCTTTAATCAGTTGTTAATTATTTGGAATACCTTTCCCTTTCTCGTGATAGCATATCTCTTTGGCACACTCCACTGAGGGAGTTTCTCAAAAGCTCTCTGAAAATCCACATATGCTATCCCCACCAGATCAGCCTCAACCTCACACATGCAGAGTTCCTCTAAGAAGCCTAAAACCTTTGTATTCCACTTGTGTATCTAATTTGAAAGAGGCACAGAATACACAGTGCTCATTTAATCTCCAGTATCAGTTGGGCTTTATGATAGATCAAAACATCAACCAATTCCATGATGAAAAGAATCAGTTAACAGACTATTAGAGCAATAAAGAAGTGACAGTGTACTCACGGCTGCGTTCTGCTGGTTGTTGTTTACTCTGAGTGCATCTACCACTTCTTTTTCATCAAATCCCATCTCCATCAGGGCAATGACAGCCTAGATCAGATTTGCACAGCTTAATACATGTAACACTTAGAAATGAGAACATTCACATCTTCATTTGTGAGGAACATCCGTGGGGTAAAAACCTCACTGCTTCCATTTGCAGACCACGAAGTAATCTTATCTACAAGGTTTTCCAATATCCTATATCAAAAGCGTCTTTATTATGGAAGAAAAATAAATCTCAAGAGTGAAGGTAGTTCCTATTCTCAACACTGAAAGCTGAATGCAAGGCAAACAGCAAGTGTACCTGGGGCAGAAAGGAGAAGAGCAGGACAGAAACATCTTATTTTAGGACTTCTCACGTCACAAAGCTTTTGTTCACAACTCACTGGTAGACCAAACTTCACATGCACTTTAGTTCTATTCACTCAATTTAATTTCACCTCCCAGATTTATTACATTGCTAGTCAGTGTTAAGTGTTTAGACAAACATACCTACACATTGTTAGAAGAATGTTTAAGCGTTTAGAAATTATACCCAGGTCAAATATATTTACAGCTTTTAAGTTAAATCACAAGAAACAATTGTAAAAACCAAGTGCTAGATTCTAAAGAGCACCTCCTGGTGAGTTTACAGAGTGATGACAACATATTTTCAGCTGATACTGATAAAAAAGATAACGTCTTTATGTCTTCAGCAGACTTAAATCTGATTACAAGACCTTTCATTGCCCCCTTAAAATACAATAATGTTTTTCCATCCTTTTCTACAGCAAAAGGACCTATTGCCATCCTGCAACGCCCCCTCCTTCCTAGACAGCAGTTATAAAAAGCAATGCCAGTTCAGCAGCTCATTTTAATCTCATCAGATGGTTTTCAGGTGCAGAAGTAACAGTGTCAGTAGTGTAGATACTGCTATCTGAGACAGCAGTGTATTAATTAGGTAATATCCCTTTGAGCAGCCTGAATTTAAACTGTCCCTAAAGACTTCCACTAAAATACTGTCAAGCCAGCATAATATGCATCTAGCCAGATGTCCCATTTCATTTATTAACTGAATGATCATTTGGATTCCATGGTGCCTGCACAGGCCCTTCCAATCCCAACAGCTACATAGCAAGATATACAGCACATACTCGTGGGTCTGGACGGAACTCTCTTTTCCTCCGGATCTTCTTGAAGATCTCCGTCAGCTCATCCTTGGCCTCCTCCTCACCTGCTTCTGAACTAGGACCCGCAGCTGCTTCAGCAGAAGATGCACCAGCTTCATCTGTGGCTTCTGATGGAGTCTGACCTGGAAGTGGAGCATCCACCGTAGGGTCATCTGCGTGTTCTATCAACCACTCCATGGCCTGTGTCACTGACATACTGAAAAGCAAATCAAATCACAGGGGTGAGAAACACTCCAGACGCACAGTAGCATTCCACAGACATTTGCTTTTGCATTTACTCCCATGGTATACTGGACTTGCAGGTTAATTAGTATCTGAAAAGTCATAAGTAATAAAGTTTTGGAGCAAATCTCAGAGCACCTTAATTCTCTGCGCACTCAGGGCACCATAATCTTCTCTGAAGCCAGGAAGACACAGGAATGAAATCCAACTTGGACAGCTGCAACCCAGATTCTAAGAGGCATCTCTGAGGAAGTCACCTTGTTCTCCACATCAGCTGCTTTATTTCACAGCAGAGAAAACACTGACTATGTGCAACTGTTGACAAAGCTGCAAGCAAAGCATGTTCCCAAATTCACACAGAACCACATCTCAGATGTAAGCTGCTTTGCTGCTTAAAAAGATCTCTCTCAGACATCTATTCAGTCATCAAGGAATGCCATTATAGCAAAACAAGAAATAAGGAGGGTGAAAAATGTTACAGGTATGCAATATGCCTTGAGCAAGATTCAACATAGGCAATTGCACTTGGACATGTACCACTTTGTTGCTCTTCCACTCTGACTTTAGCAGAAATCTGTTATCCCTCAAAGGAGGCGCCAGCCCAAGGGAACAGAACATCATGACCAGAACACAGTCACTTGCTATGCAGTGCAAGTGCTCAAGCTAAGGGATCAGTATGAGATGCCCAACACATCTCTTCCCAGCTAACACTGAGGAAGAAACAAAGGTCAATGGAAACAGAAACAGAGGGCAACTGAACATGTAACTGCATTTGACACACGGGAATTATTACATGTTCATAGAAAAGAAAGCCTCTGCCTATTTGACTTTTCAGTTCCAACATGAATGATGGAGAACATTGGGGAGAAAGTCTTTCTGAGTCACAAGGGAGTGGAAAAGAGTGACTGGAATATGTTGTGGATTCTCTATCATTACAAGTTTCTGAGAAAGGCCTAACAAACCCATCTCAGGAGTGAGTCAGTACAGCTGATGCTTCTTAGGGGTAAGAACTACATTACCTGCTATTTTCCTACAGTTGAACTTCACGTGTTTTTAAAAGATCAGCACAAAGTACTTTATTCCAGCTGTAAGACCACTGCAGATGGAATAGGTTTGCTTTTTTCCTCTGCAAAATCTGAATTCTAAAGTGGAATAAAATGCAAGTTCAATGCTTGGAAACGGTGCCAGTGAACCACAGACCAGCAGTTCTTTCCAGAGCAAGCACAGTATTGCTTCCCTTCCCTGTGCCATCCGCACCTGCTGCCTGAGGCAGCGCTCTTCTCCGAGTTAATGCTTTCTCCAACCTAGTTTTAGGTGACCCACATAAGAAAACTTTAGAGAAAAGATTCATTTTGTTGTTTTAACCATATCAAGTAGTTCAGAGGCAGCGTGCTGAGTAGACTTACTGATTTAATCGAAGGGCTTTGACAGCTCTGCTTTCTGGAAACCCCATTTCTGTAAGCTGTCGCAGAGCTATCTCATCCACTCTGTCTTCCTCATCCTCATCCAGCATGGCTACACATACACAAACAAAACAATGTTCAGATTGACTTCAAGCTGAAATAACCCCCTTCCTTAATGGAAGGGCATGCATTAAGTTCAGACTCCATTCTTTCCTTCCATCCTTTCGTTTCTGCTCTGAATTTGCTATCTCATCATTTAACATGCTGCACTCAGCTTGGTTTGGCTCAGATATTCTTCCAGGACAAAGACTTTGTCCAGATGCGAGTTATTTGTCTTTTATCTGAGATCTTGAACACATGACCACAGCATTTCCACATAAGTAAATACGTATGAGACCCACTGAAGATCTATTTATCATTTATCTAGAAAGTAAATTGGATCTGGTCATAGCAGTATCAAGGGCAAGCATTTCCCACATACTGAACCAACAGCTATGCCTTCTCCTCCTTTTACTGTCTCCTTGTGCATTTTCAACTATTCTTTACCATCCCTAAAGCATAACTTGAAGTTTTCCAATGTTTTCACTACTAAAGATTTTATTTTTAAATGGAATTTCTCATTCATCCCAAAGGGACCTCAGAAACTCAGTTTTATATAAGCTATATCCACAAGTTGAAAATCTTGGCCGCAAAGTTTGTAGTAGCTTTGCTATTACATCGAAGTCCGGACTTCACTCGGCCTGCTCCTCTGCTATGGAAGCAAACAAGTTCCCAAGATTGAATTAGCAACTATAAAGATATGTTCATACCATTTGCCTTCTTAAATAGTTCAACTGCATCTGGGTTCAGTGCTAGCAGTTTCTGTGCAACTTCTATGAGAGACACCAAGATCTTCCGGAGCTCTGTCTGGAACTGCAAGAAAGGAAGCTGTCAGAACACTAAGACAAGAAATCACCAGCTATCACTGAATCTTAACAAACCTATTGTTAGTATCTCAGCGGTGATCTGGCCCCCTGTACAGATAATTGCTTTATTAGGGCTTCCTTTGCGTTATTTAGTCTCTCAAGAGGCACTGGCCTTTCCTGTGAAGTGCTACATGTAAATAGGATGGGCAGAAAGCTCTTTATTCTACCACTGCCACCCAGTTCCACCACAGGATGTGCGGTGGTCCAGAAAACTCGCTGCTTCTCAGAAACACTTTGACACATTGCAGACGTGCTACAGTACCTCTGTAGCAGCAGTACTTGGTTCTCTGAATCAACGAGCTTTCCTGGACTACTCTTTGCTTTCCAGTAGTCTAAATTTGAACACCACAGATCAAAGCTATTTTCTAAACTGAAGCATCACAAATTCCTTTCAGCTGGACACTTGTTTTTAAATAAGCTGTGCTCAGCAGGTCATTTGGCCATTAAACAGCTTAAATGCCAACCATCCCCTTTAGGTTACTAGGGCACACTGACAGCCTGCAATATGTGGGCAGAGTCTCTGCTCCATATCCTACTAGTACAGGAGGGTAGAAGTGGTCCCCACACTGCTGAAGACAGCTATTTATTATCACCAAACAGTATGACCTGTATCCAAATCTTAAGTTATCTACCTTAATATACATTATATGCATCTGTATTTCTCTTACAGAGAAACGAGAATCACACTTATGTGTAAACCAAAAGATTCTAGAAGATAAAGGCCTATTTGGATGTCAGTGAGTTAAGGCCAAGTCTAATACTTACGTCCCTCATGTTGTGATGGGCCACAGTGCGATCTACATTGCGAGAGGGCAGATTTGCAGTCGCTTTGAGAATAGCATCTTTATCAGGAGCTTTTTGTTCTTGTTTCCTCTGCGGGACAAGAAACATGATCAGGTTTTATAACCCATTACCCGCAGAACAGAGAACACAGCACAGTGGAGAACAGTTTCATATTCTTCACTAAGGCATCAAGCAGAGCTCTGTAACTCGCAACTAAGAGAAACAGCAGTCTAGCAAGACAATGGATTAACAGCACCAGTGCCATTTTGCAATTATAGAGCAAAACTGGACCTGTTGGGCTGCCCCACTTTCAGTCCTGACACCTACTTCTGTTATCTAATCACACAGAGAAATTCCAGCATACAGGGAAAGTGATGTATCAAACAGAGAGAACACAGAGGCCTCAGTGCCCAGGACCCTACTCTGCTCCACGTGGTCTGCTCCTATCACGCTCTCTTTAAACCCAGAAGTTTGACAGACTTCTGGGTTTGAAGACCAGATAAGACTAATGCTGTGCACAGACTAACAACTGCTTCACAATGGAAGTGCTTTCCTGCTTGCAAGTATCACGCAGAGATACAGGGTGCCTTGGATTTTCAGTACATGCTCTTAGTCCAGGACAAAACGTATCAGGGTACAAACTATAAATATTTCCAGCCTTATAACTTAGCTCTTACAGTGACATTCAGCTCAGCAAGACCATACTGAAGAGAGAGACATACACCAATACCTACAGGAAACCAGAAGAAACAAAGCTGTGCAAGGACAAAGTAAAGAGGCACAGGAATACACAACATCAAGCACAAGCATCGCACAGGGTGTTGCCGCAGTAACATCAAATGCAGCAGCACTGGTGCATAAGCAGCATCCTGGGCACCACGAACCCTCAGTAATGATCACATTCCAATAAAGTTTAAATAAAAAATAGTCAGGGGGCAACACTCCAGCTGTAGAGATCAGGTTAGAGGGTGACAGCCACATGTAGCTAAAGATAGGAGACAGCCTGACAGCAGGTCAATGCATTTCTATTGGCCTTTCAAACAGAGACAAAGCGAGACACTTGCTGAACTACACTTACAGTTATTAGACATCTGTTCAAAGATCAAATCTATACCACTTCCACAGAGTGGATCTGCATGTCTTACTCTAAGACAAATGTTCTCACAATCAAAGTTAAAAAGTACACCACTGTAATTCTTCCACATATCGCTAACAAAGCAGTTAAGTGAGTTGAGAAGTCTTTCAAACTCACTTTCTCCTCTGCTGACACATCTGCCATTTTGGGGAGCGGTGGTGGCGCACGCTTCTTTATCAACAGCAAGACATCTAGGAAGAGAATGACACCAAAATACATCAGAAAGTTATAGGAAAACAGCTCTTGTGAGGTACTTCACAAATTCCATTTTCCTAGAGATTAATTTTGTATTAATTCCCCTGTAGCATCAGACCTTTCTTCATCCTTCAAAGCCTCTACAGCTTTACACACTCCTTCAAGGCCCACAGCTCCTGAGTGCAGTCAATTCAAAACATGGTCCTTTATTAATTGCACTTTGACTGTTACTGGTTTCTTCGCTTCACGCAAAGGGTATCAGAGGCTCCAGTCATCTTCTACGTTAACAGTACAGCAATTGGCTCATAATAATTAGAAAGCATCAGGTCTTTTAGTGCTTCCACTAAGAAGGAAGCAATAGAGACAGGTCACAGATGGGTCTGGGTCCACGCTGGGGCCATCCAACTACAGCAAGGAAAGCACCAGCCTTCAACAGGAACTTCCAGTACCAGGCTGAAGCTCACCTTTGTGTGTGAATGGCAGCAGAAAGATTCACTGTCTACAGCAGGAAGTATCCCTGGGAGGCCACCAGGGCAAGTCTCAAAGGCAAAAAAGTCTTCAGTATCAGATATCCCACATCACCAGGAAAGGGCTTGCTTTGTGCTTTCAGTACTAATACTTACTAATACATCCTTACAAGGTGCCCTTTTTCTAGAGATACAGAAACTTGGTTTCTAGAAATGCTAGATGCTTTCCAAGTTTCTAGCATCTCAGTTACCACCACCTACACTCTGAGGGTGGAAAGATGCAGACAGACTGCAGAGCCCAAAACAGGCCTGCGCAGCACCTGCAGTCCTTCACTCAGATACACCTGCCACACGGTTTTTAGTCCACTGCGTTAAGCAGGTACAAAGCACGCTTTGCACTACAACTTTTCTTCATCTGGCCCAGCACACAACAGCCAACAGCAACAGCTGGTGAAGGCTGTTAACCCTCATTTGCCCAGCTGATCAGAATGTGATGGGAACCACATGCTGACTCTTGGCTGCCCTGTGCAGTCAGCTGTTGGCTGCAATCTTGTCTCCGTGACAAGCAAGCCACATGCTGCAGAGGGAGGAGTGAGGAGGCATGCCAGCTCACTGTGACTACAAAGTTAACACTGCATAGCTGCTGCAAATGCAATTCAAAACTCCAAGAGCCAGCACCTCGCCTAGAAATAATACACCACGAATCAGCAAAAATGGTGCCTGTCGCCTCTTCCTAACATGACACCTCTCAGCTCTAAAGGTGATAGGTGACACTGCCTGGGAACAGACACCAAAATGCTCGTGGTCATGGCACAAGTTCTGCAGCCTGAATGAACTCAGGCAAAAACCCAGGAACTCTATTCCTGCTGAGTTTCTGGCTCAGACAGTATTTCATTCTACAGCAATCCTGCTTCTCTCGGCACCACTGCCCTTTATCTCCAGAAGGGGCCATTAGCTTGAGCTGTCTAGTAAAAACTGACTTCAGCTCTCATCTTTAGATCTTCTTTTGTTTCACATTAATCCTTTACGCCTTTAAAGCTCAGGAGCAAATACACACCTCACATGCTCTACTGCAGTCAGTGATACTACAGCATGATGGATTCTGACCTGTAACTGCAGAAGATAGAATGAGGCCCGAACTGCAGACACTCAGATACAGCAACCATCCTTCTACTTGACTGGGAGACTTCAAGAAAGCCTCCATCCCAAAAGCACTGGGTTGTCTGGTTGGAATACTCAGCCATAACTGAATGATTTTTGAATCATTCTGAAGTATAAATGCTGCCCTGGAGATTAAGAAAAATTCCTCTAGAAGGAGACAAAAATCACCTGCTTAATTTTACAACATAATGAGCACACTTAATTCCTTTCCAACTCTCAAAAGGGAGAGGGAAGAAAAGCAAACTGCTCAAGGTGCTTTCTCTGGGGAAAAAGCCTTTTTTTCCTCTTCCTTTTTTGCCATCTTATCAGCTTCCTATGTCAAAGGAGTGTACATATTAGAAAGCCACCACCTGGAACTCGCTGAACAGTTACACACAATCTCATGTTTCCAGGCTGAGAGGACTAAAAACCAGGCAACCTCACCTCCGTCTTGAATGTTTTCCTCCAACACTGTTTTTGTGTCTGTCAGCACCTTCTCAGAAGTAGCATGGATCAACTTATGATGCGTCACGGTTTTTGGATCCTCCAAGCTCCCAGGTACACACTGCAGAAGATAATAAATATTAAAGATCAGAGGACAGAAATAAGCCTCCTGCATGAATCACTGCACCTTGCACAAACATTTTCCACATACAAGCTGTGCCATCATTTATTAGCTTCTTAACAGCTTAAGCTAAAGGCCAGAGCACAGAATATGTTTTACTAAAGAAGCTGAGGTTTCCACCTGCCTACCCAGGCTCCTGGCTGGGAAGAACAATCAACAAAAGGCAGGATTTTAACTCCCCTTCCTCAATGCAGTTAAATTAATAGCTACTTCAGGGAGTTGGACTCGATCCTCAAGGGTCCCTTCCAACTTGACATGTTCTATGATTCTATGATTTAAGTTTCAACTGATTATGACAGTCTAAAAAACTTCTTTAGACAATTTCAAAGCATTAATATTACAGCTCAATCACTGCAAGTGAGCTCTTCAGGGGGACCAGCCTACGTGAGCGGATTGATACTTTCACATTATGTCTCCATCACACAGTTCTGGGTACTTGGTCCTATATTCAGGCCTGCAAAGCACAGATGCTGCAGGACCCACAGCTGTGTTAGTTCTTCAACAGATCACTAAGGTCACTCTTCTTAGTGAAAAGTCTGGGGGTAGCAATTAGTATCATGAGCTAAGAATGCAAATCTACAAAAAGCACCCAGTGTTTTTACAGAAGGGCTGTAATAACACAGCATGTTTCTCATTTGTAACCAGTGTCAAAACAGAGGAGAGACACTGCTTCATCTAGTAATTATTATTTATACACACCATCAGGCTAAACAAGCAAACAAGCAACTGCCAGCAGTGATTTTGGTATATTTGACCTTAAATTGGGAAGGAAACAGCCGTTTCTGCACCTTGTTTCAAAGTGAAATCAACAGATTTGGCTGCTGGAGCCCTAACCTGGGTACCTGCTCAAAGCACTGAACCAAAGTTACAGTCACAACTTTTCTTACCAACCATAAATAATCAGCATACAGTAACTTGTTTTCATATATGAACATTGTGCTCAATTCCTTACTATAAACTCAGGTCAATTAGCTCACTAGGAAATCCAGTTCAAATCCTGACGAAAGAGCATTTGCACACACAGAAGCCTTGAACTGATTCCACACCACAGTGACTCCCAGATCCAGTGACAGACCTCAAGAACATGACATCACTACATCTAGAGACTTCTAATTTGTTTGAGCAGAAAAAGGGAGCACAGTGGTTGCAATTCCAGAAAGGCTAAATTAAAAATAGCAACCTACCAAACCCATGGCACTGCTCTCACCACAATAGGACACTTAACACTGACCTCACCTGCTCTGCTTACGGAAACAGCTTTTAATGACACTTCTTTCAAGATGCTTTTACCATGTCTGCAGAAGAATGTGCTCACCCTTCAGGTAAGGGCCATTTCCAGAAATCCCACTGAAATCACTGCTTCACTTTGATGCAGTCCTGTCCATCATCATCAGCCTCCTTCAAAGGAACCCTTTTAGCTCATCACCACCTTTCCTGTTGTGACTGCAGCTGATGGAAGCTCAGCTACCTGCTCTTTTCAAACACGATGCACTTGTTTTCAACACTGACCTTCAGTTCCTCACATGAGCTTCTATACAGCTCTGAAGCCTCAGTGAGACTGAGGTGAGAATGTTTGAGCCCTGCTCTGTATAACAGTAGCTTCTTACTAATCCTTCAGCATGTTAACTGCTGAACTGGAGCCAAAGAACACATTAAAGCCTAGAAGCAGCTGGGAGCACCTCCTGTAATTGATCTGATAAGTTACCCAAAATGCATAAGAGTACATCAGTGGAACATCTCTCTGAACAAGGTCAATATATAAGTTACAGATCCTGAGAGTTCCACCCCAAAAGGAAGAACCTGAAAATGAGAGCTGGGAGGTGTATGCTTGGGGCAGCACAGGAACCATTACCCATTTTTTCCCTGGCTCAGATAAAGGGGAGGGGGGTGTGCATGTGCGTGCAACCATCACACTAAGGTGAAAATGCATGTGATAAAATGAAAGTTGCTGTTTTAAAAGAGAAGTCCTGGGGACACCCATTCTAACTGCCAGATCCTCTAACCACTCCAATGACAACTGCATAGAATAAGAAGGCAAATAAGGAGAGTACATATATCAAAGAGACTGCTTAGTGAAATACTTAATTTAACGTCCTGGAAATAGAAAAGCCATCTTAGGCAATGCTTCTACTAGCTCTTAACAGAGCACCAGGAACTGTGAGCACCAACCGTCAGATCTCCCTGGGGAATCTTGCTTCTTGAGAACCATTCTGCCATAACACAGGGGGTTTGTATTAAATGCGATGTTTTAAAGTGCAGCTAAAGCCACCTTCCTGCCCAGAGACAGAACAGCACTGGTAATCCCCAGGAAGAGCAGGGAAGAAGAGAGGAACTCCTGCAGAGCACAGAGGAAGCAAGGGAAATGGCAGGGTGTACCCTGCTGCCCCGGGGCACGGCAGGGCCAAGGAGCACTGCTCCCCACAATCAGAGGCACAGTGAGGGGGGATGATGAGCACTCATCTTTTTGTACAAAAGGATTGCAAGGAGAGGATCTGCAGTTTCATCCTTTTGCTTCCAGCATAAATATTTGCATTCCTTTTTAACATTGGAGATCAGGCTGCTTCACCAGGCAGGGGAGAGAAACCTCTGTTCACAGGTGCCTGAGCAACTGCTGAACTTGTAAACCCTGCTGATGCCAAATGCTATTTGTGAAGCTTGGAATGCTGATAAACCACAGGGCTGTTTGGCTGGTTTTAAAATAAGAAAAAGCTTTTATTTTGTTTGCTTTCATTAACAGAAACATTTGTAAATAGCACTGACACTCCCTACTGCTAAGCTTGGGTGGTTTAAACTGTGCCCAGGGGTATGAACCCACCTTACCTTTGTACTCTGAAAACCAGCACCTAGCATCTCTATTCCACAGATACTCCTTATCATTCCTTCAAAGCCAGGCAAGTATCACTGAGACTGCTTAAGGGGAACAGAAGCACAGAGCATTAAAAGCTTGTCCCACAGTGCCAGGAAAGTTAGAGGTAGAGCTTGCACACGCGTACAGCCCACGTTTGCACGTCCCAAGTGCATGACCTCAAATTTACATCAGGATTTCAGAAACACTGCGAGCCTCAGTAAGAAGCAAGGATCTCTTGTGATTAGAGTATCAGAATCAGGACATACTCGGACATACAAAGTATGGTAAGTGTGAGTCTGCATTAAGCTGACCCTTTCTCAAGTATGGTTCTGAAATGAAGAGCTGCTTCTTAAGGAAGCCACAGGAGAGATCAGGGTCTGCTCCTACTGAGGCAGTGTGACCTTGTGCTGTAGTGACTGTTCCAAGAGAACACTTTGATGGTGAAACACGAGTTAAAAAAAATCACTAGGAAGGGAAACAACATATTAAAGACAGCTTAACTAAAGGCAGGAGTTTAACAATAATCACCACTAAATGTTTCGAAACTGTTCCAAATACCAACTTCCCTTGCTTCCCAAAGAATGATTTCAAAGACTTTAGGGAACATAATAACCAGCCTCTCACATGAGATGGCTGCATAAATAATCTCGAGGTGCTACCAAGATTCATTGCAGTATACCCACGATCAGGAGAGATGATTTTTCCATTTCTATTTTTTCCCCCCTCCACAAAACTATATATTATCCATAATGGTTATGCAAATGCACACCATTAGCACAAAGCAGCAGAGAGAATGAAATCAAACATCATGCCAAGTTATCAATTGTCTTCTGCCCTGACTCGCACTGCAACGCAAGCAGCTATTCTATTAAGCTTCCTGATAATTAAAGGCCTTTCAGCACGGCACACATGCATGTAATTGTTACCCCACCCTGTTTTGGCAGGTTTTGCACCACTTAATCACTCAGCTGTGCTGAAGAGGGACAGGAGGGAAGCACAAGCCTTATCCCAGGAATGTAACAGTGGGGGGGGGGGGCCTGAACGCCACAACTTGCAGCAAGGCACCCCCATTTTCCCTCAGGAGGTAGCTCTTCTCATCCCTACATCAAAAAGCACTTAAAAAGACAAAAAGACAAGAAAACCAGTGTGTGCTGTGGCCTGTTGTAGCCAGCGGTTCTAGCCAGAAGCAATGCGCTGACCCAAGGCAGAGGGCTCCTGGCACCCTTCCTTCAGAGAGCGCTCAGTCAGAAACTAAAACCTTTTACCTTTTTTACCTCTTACCTTAACCAAATGGGGGTTAAGGAATTACACATTACGCATATGTTCACCTATTGCAAGTGTGGTTTATGAAGTAAAGCCGTTGCAAGACTTTACAGACAAAACAAACCTCACTATTAAATGTACTTCAGTAAGCTGCACTTCCAAAGGCGGGAGCAGAGGCTCTTGCTTTCGCCACTCTAAAGTTACACGTCCCTCAGCAATGCTTCCAAGCTCCCAGATCAGGCTGCATTGGTTCCAGAACGACAGACTTTAGGACAGCCCTGGTGACAGGTCACAACCTTACACCCTGTTGTTGTAAATCCTGGACTTGATTTAAAGTAAAACACCGGCACGGTAGAGATTCCAAAATCAGTCCAATAGTTTTGGAACCACAGGTTTTCAGGTTTAATACCCACAAAGACACCAGTTGTGAGCACATGGGTACAAAGAGCCTGTGTTTTCCAGCCCAACTTCCACAGGCTTTGCCTGTGCAGTTTTGTTTCCTCTTCCAGAGAGTGGTAATTTACCCATTGGACATGTCCATTAAGACCTTACTGCTCAGAGCTCAGGGAGAGCTTTACGAGTCCATTATCTCCCCACCAAACATCCCACTGTGCCAACACAGGGCACGACTGGGCTAAGACTTCCTCCAACAGGAGAAGTGCTCCTTTACAGTCACTTTCCTTGTCTGTCCCTCAATAAAAACAAGAAACAAACCAAACTAAGCTCTGAGGGGAAATCATGAGGACCCACTTCTGACTCGTGCAATGCAGAGCCACCAGGTCACAAGAGGCACGCAGGAGCGGGCAATCTCTAACACTACACAAAGCACACGCCAAATTCTGCAACTACAGGTTGCAAAGTACTTAGTACTTCCCCCC
>JAOEHY010039288.1:0-22078 GCA_025447955.1 Psilopsiagon aurifrons
GGGGGAAACTCAGTTACTGCAATAGAATGTTCATTGTTAACAATAGCAGAAGCTGACACTTCATTTCATTGGGTGGGATTGGGCAATTGACAACATCATCTGAATTTAGGTGTCCACCTTTAATGTATAAACTCCCAGGATACACAGTATAGACCAGGATTACAACCCAGTTGACTAAGTGCAAGTGCTGTCTTGCAGCTTTGGACTCAGTAAGATATCTGGGACACTTACACAGCATTGGAAGTTTTGAAACAGGATACAGAAGACATGTGCCCTTCCAGAACAGCAGCTCAAAGTCCAGTGAGGCACACAAATCTGCATGTACATTAGCATTTGAGTTCAGGTCAGAAGTACACATATGATGCAAACCCCCCCATTATTCCTATTAACAACGCATCATTGTGCATGTGAAGCCATCTCAGAGCACATAAGCTGTACTCTCTTATGGAACTAACCCAGAAGATGTCCTTTGACCACCAAAGTGCATTCAATCTGCAGGACTAGAATAGAGCGTAACCTTCAGGGGACACACAGTGCAGGCACTAGGGCCACAGCCCAAGTATGCTTCTGTTTACAGATTTGCTCCTATCTTACCATAGTACCTGCTAGAGCAAGAACCTACTATGTTTTTCCATCTGATACAACAGCCTTTATTTAAGCAACTGGCCGGACACTGTCTGAGATGAGGGAATGACTTGGTCCAGCCACAAGTTGACATCTAGTGGCTGACCAGCTAAATGCCTCTCCAGGCTTCCCTTAGCTAATTAACTGGATGTCATTATCTGGCAGCAGTGGGAGATCGGACTCCTAGATACAAGCGTCGTAGCACTGAACTGACTCCCATCCTTTTTTGTCACCATCACAAAACCTTTTAGGGACAATAGCTTGGTTACTATCCTCACCAACGATAAGTACAAACTATAGCCTTCCTGGAAACATGCTCTGTTGACAATGGTTGAATTGGTGTGTGTGATCTTTGATATCTGGTAGGTAAGTGGAGACCTTTGATGTTCTTGTCTAGACACCAATATCCTTCAAAACCTCTATGCTAAATATCAAAAAAACTCCAAAACAAAAATCAAGTATTACTGAAATGCTAAATAAAAAGAGAACAAATTGTGACTAACATATAAACAAGAGACATAAGGGCAGGTTAGTGCCTATGAAGCCCAAATTTCTGTTGTTTGTGGCCAGATGTTAGTTTCTGTTGTGATTTTTCATTTTGGCTTAAGAGTTTTAATTCACAACATAATCAAAAGTTGCTCAAGTCTTGTATAAAATGTAAATAAACAACACTTATTCACTACGTGACACTGAGTCTTGTAAAATAAACACATAAAAATTAGCATTTTTGATCAAAATTACAGATGGGAAAGATTTATTTTGTTCTTAAAGCTGGGTCCCAGAGACACTTAGGATAATTATTTCCCAAAAGTATTTTTTCAGTCTGTGCTTTAGTCTATTTTCCATTTTTAAGTGAGAAATTTTGTGCTGCTTCTTCTAAAAAACATTCTATACTCCAAAGGGTTTTGCTGTCAGAAATTAACCCTGAGAGCTAGATGAAATCCTTCCGTTTTAAATTTAATCTGCCCATTCTACTAATACCGCTTCCAACATCCTAAACAGCCTCTCCTCTTTGCTGACATTTGCACTTTTCAAATATTTGACAGTGTTTTGCAATCACTTTTCCAGCATAGGTATATAGATAATTTTTTTCATTATGCAGATCTCTCCAGACATGATTAAAAATTGAATAGAATAAATACATAAATATTCTGAGTAATCAAGTAAAATTCCCAATCTACCTTATACCCACTGTTTACAGATTACTTCTTTCACTGGATTTGTTTCCCAAATAATATCATAGAGTGCAAACTTTAAAGAGCATTTAACAGAAAATCTTCTAACTCACCTTGTCACTTCAAAGATTTTTGCCACAAGTATTTCAATCATCTCAAGTGCTGGACACTTTTAATCTAATGTAACTGGATTCAAAAATTGGATAAATCTCCAGAAATTATACCATAACTTTAGTTCATGCTGAGATAATTGATAAGAAAACTGCTTAACACCAGAGATGTGACTCCCCATACAGGATCCTGAGTTTTGACATGCTCCTGTAATAGAAAAAACTCTGAGGATATGAAAGTGTATGAGAAAATTTATGGACCTCATTAAGTATTTGCCGTAGAATATAGACTTTCTCCTAAGCACTTGTGGAAAGATTTTTTCTTCACGTTTAACTACTTTCTTAGCTTTATGATAGCAATTTCCTACTAGCAACAGGATGCTTCTAGTCATGTATTTTCCACATTATTTCATGCAGACTGCATTCAGGTTTATTTCTCAAAACAGTAAGTTATCTTATGTGCTACAAATTTTATATTTATAGTGTCATTATACGTTCACCAAATATATACTCCATGATCTGATTTCTAAACACTCAATCCATTCCTTACTGGAATGTGCACCTTAAGTGCAGGGCACTATGAAAATGTAAATATTGATTTTGGAATTAATATTTTAAACACACATAGAATAAATTTGAACTATCTCATGATGCTTTCAACATTTTTATTGAATGTATCAGTAAATGATGTGTGGCAACTTTGCCTCAGCAGTAAGATGACTACAGAAAGACACTTTCCATTAATGACTGTAGCTGCTCCTGTATGAGACACACTTGGGAAGCCTTGTTATACTGCTGATACAATTGCACCCATGACTCAAATGTTAAACTGTGGATATGAATCTCTTGAATGAGACTCTTGTAAATCTGTCGAGAACCCAGTCCCACTTGCTCCCTCAGTTGTACAGTTGTGTTCACTAATAGAAGTAATTATCTTTGTAGACTTATAAAATGCATGTCTTTAAAAGGAAAGCCGTTGCTTCTTTAACTCCAGTTTATATAATTAGTTAATTGGCCCAAACCAATTTATTAGATAAAGCAACAGTGACTATGAAATTCTGAAAGGCAATACATAATTTTTTTAGCTTTAGATGTTGTACTCTGCTTGTTAAAATATTCAAGAACTACCCTAAATTACCTAGAACACAGGAGAATGCTCCTGTACCCTCTATAGAACACACAAAGGAAAATCACTTGGATATCTTAATTTTTTTCCTTAACTGTGAAACGATTGAAGACTATTCAAAATTTTTGTCACAGTAATTTGACTGGGAGTGTGAAAAAATATACTTCACAGCCCCCTCAACTAACATGACTGCATTAGCAGAAGCCTCAGACTGGACATATTTATACTAGCAAAGAACATATTCTGTTGGGATAGTTTATCTTATTCAAGGGACCAGTGGGAGTTCTGTCCTTACAAAACCTCTGTTGCTAACATAAGGTGCAACTTCGGAAGAACATTTTGCTGATTTGAATATATCAGCAAACATGTTTTGGTGTAAGGCGTCTTTAATTCAACAAACACCACAATTCAAGCTTTAACAGTTTTACTGTATAAATTAATTAAAATTAACTTACATCATAATTATGATTAATGATAGCAAAATATTACCTGATATTCAACCAAAGTTTTAATCAAACTCCTGGAAATCTCAGAAGTACTGTACATATTTCAGAATCAAGTGCTTTGCATCCCTTGGATACACAATTTTCTATTTTTTCTCTCTTGTAAGAAGGTTTTTCTAATATTGAAAGTGCTTTCTAGACCTTTTTGGAACCTTTCAGGTTATGTCTGTACATCTTCCCTTCTGTATCTTTCCTTCCTTTACTCTCTTGATAGCCTCTCCTTCTGTCGTTGTTCTTAGCTATTTAGAAAAAATATACTGGAGGGCAGTGGGGGAAAAGAAGCATGTTTTCTTACTAGGGGCAGTTTGATTTGCCTGGAATCTAAATGAATTGCCTTGGATAGCCGGAGACCAAGTGCTTAGATATAATTTCTTTTTCACACATATGTTTAAAATCTCATTTTCTTGCTGTGCTGCAGAAGCAGTACTATTTCAGCCTCATTTATGTCTACTTTAGTGAACTTTTTCATATCTTAGTTCATCGCAATTGCAATCCTTGCTCTCCAATTATAGATGAAAAGCACTAATTTTCAGTTATTCACTTATGGTTCATGTGAGACCATTCAGGAAGGTATCTGTTGTGTAAAAATACATCTTAAACACAGATCTTCAAAAAAGCTTACACATTTTCTAGAGGAAAAGATATCATTGCAATGTGTACCACACAAGTATGAGAAGAGACAGAAAATTGCAGTCTAGAAAGTATAATAATAGCAAAGTCAAGAGAAAAAATATGTCTTATTAAAAAGTATCTGAACAGGTGAAAACTGGAATATTTTTTGAAGATGACAATATGCTATTCATTACTAACAAATGGTTTATATGAAAGCAAACCATAACTTTAGACATATAAGTTCTTCAGGGATTTATGATATTTAGCCCTTCTGGCTCTTCAGAAGGTAGCATTACAACACTTTGGTTGGAATAAGGCTTAAACATTGCAAAGGGGTACTTTGTACCAGCAAGTATCACCCCCGAGGAACTAATAAACAGGTAAGAAAGCCCATCCAAGAATGACTTGTATTTGCTGCAATGAAAACAAGAGTGTGTCAAAGAAGGAGCTATAAGTCAGTGAAGGTTTGCAGGAAAAAGATAGCATCAGCAAAGGACAAAATGAAGTAATTCTAGCCAAGAGAGAGAAAGGACATATGCTGTACTTGATTTGACTTGCAAATACAATATATCAGGGGAAAATTGCTGGCACAAACTGAAGTTATTAATAAGTAATGATAGCTGGTATCCAAGCCATGCTGGAGGTACAAGGAAGGCCTTGTGCCGAGTGAGATGTGTCCAGCCTGCCTTCGTGGGTGAACAGTCTTTTTCTCAGCCTTTCTGAAGGGGAGGGCATGCAGTCGTGCTGCAGGACCCCATTCCTCTCTGGGTGAATGGGCCAGGGGTATCTGGCCACCATTACTTCAATCTTCCTCTGTACAACAGAACACAAGGCTTTTCTAAATCCATTCTAACATGAAATAAAGAACAGATGGAATAGCCTGTGTGTTTGTTTTCTGAAGGAAAAAAAACAACCAAAACCACTTGCTGCTGTAATAAGAACAGTTCAGATTAACTTTTTTCCACCTTACATTATCTACATAAATTTGTAGTACCTCAAAGTTTTTGTTTATTCCTGACTAACATTCTGCAATTTCTCATCACTCCCTAATGATATTTAATTTTAATATCACCTTACTCCCTCTAATGTAATCTCTAAATATTTCTTCTTTTAGTCTGTCCATTTAATTTTTCACCTTGGTTCCTCTTCTCCCTTACTGCAACGCTTTGTGATGATGTTACATATGGCAAACCCTTCCAGAATCTGTAAGGACAGTGTTAAAGCAGTAGAGCTGGTGGAGAAAAGCCAGTGAGCACTGACAAAGATCTGCAGTGAAATGAACTGCTGATAATTTACACCTTGGGTCCAAAATTTGAAGCCTCCCAGTGCCCAAAATAAATGAAAAAAAAGACACATATTGAGAAAGAATAACAGCGAATATATGGACTTATTCTAGGAATACCTACAAAGTATTTAGGAATAGTTCAGTAATAGACTTAACAAATTACAAGTCAGAATGCAAGGTGGAAGAATCAGGGAAGAATATGATCATTACCTCATTTAGGAAGGTCAAACCCAGACTAGGATCAAAATGACTTCAGATGGCCTCAGTGGATACAAATAGGAACAGTGATTTGGCACTGTACAAAAGGAAATCTCCAGACAAGTATCAGGAAGCATTTTCTCACCATACGGATGTTAGATTACAGAGTTGTTTCCCAAGGGAGGTGGTGCAAGGAGCTTCACTGTATGAGTCATTTAAAATTAGACTGGAACAAAGCACCTGCATATACCGCGGGCAACATAGCTTTGTTGGCAGGCAAACAACCTCAATGACCTGACAAGTCTTAACCAGCTCTCTTTTCTATCATTGCATTTAATTTTAGTCTGTTCACATTAAGGAAAATGAGCAAAAATAGCACTCTGTAAAGCACTCGTATTCGTTTCCTGAAGTGACTGATTACAAATGAAAAATATGTAAATCATCATAAATATTCAGATATCTGCTAGGTAAAATTAATGATTGACTGCACTATTCTCTGGTTTGTATTATTATTTAGGATATTGTTTTAAAGCATTCCTCCTGTCCCCCTACTGAAATGACAAATTTTCCTTGCCAGAAGGTAAGCCAGTTGGGGGTAAGCAAATACATAAACAAGATTTAGTTATACCTGGAATGATTCTGGTTAGAGCATTTATTTTTGGACTCCTACTGCTTGAAATACCTACCTTTGCAGACACTCCTTGAGCAATGCCAAAGTAAAAATGGTAGCAGCAGAAAGGAAGATAGTACTGGTAGAAACCATTCATACCTGAGAAGCAAGACATCCTAAATTTGCTCCCCTGAGTTTTTCAGCATGTATTTCAGATTACTGAATATTATTGGCTTTTCTTTCAATTCTTGCCATCATGGGCTCAGCAGAGGAAGGAGAAAATTAACATTGAGTTTTGGGGGAGTTTACAGGAAAATATTACAGAAAACATGTTGAGAACTGATTCTGAATTCACTTCTGCTATTGAAATTAACTCTCTTCTTTATTATGCTTTATGGTTATTGAAAATGAATTAACATACCCGTAACTATATTTGTGGAATGTGGGGCAAAAAAGTAGAATTGCAAAGAGGAGTTCAGTGCTTCCAAAGCAGAGATAACAGGTAATCTCCATTGCAGAAAACCAGTGTGTGACCTCTTGGACACACACACAGTGAGGATATTTAATTACATTGTTTGCAGAATAGCAAATAAAATATCAATATTTATGAAAGAGGAACAAATATTCAAGAACACACTGGCCCACTATTCTGACCCCAAAATGATGCAGGGCTTTAAAATACACTTCAAAGAAAGAGAAATACTAACCTGATCTCTTTCCAGTTTGAGAATTTTACTTGGACCCTTGTACAGGAAGAGACAGTTCCTTCAGCTTAGCCGAACAAGGATGATTTGAAAGGGGTGATGTAAAAGTGAAATGAAAAATTAACTGGTACTGAAACATCATGTTTAATGCCATTTCAGACATCAGTCTGTCCTATGTAGCCTCTAGAAACTGCCAAAAAAATGCAAATTTTTCATATCTTGAAGTACCACATGAGCAATATGTTGGATACAATTCATACATGATGCTACCTCAAGAATGCAAACAAAAATTAAGTTCAGGCCTTGGAGTTACTACAAATGTAAAAAGTCATGTAAAGGAAATCCCATAATGACATAAAGGGAATGGCAGGCTTGTAAGGAAAAAAATCTATGAAGAAGAGTGATGTTCTAGAGCAGTATTTCCATACGAAATAAGGACATGATATTCTATGATTGTGAGATAGATCTTGGTCAGTTTACAACAGCAGAAGGTGGGAATCCGCTCCTTAGTAAGAACCTAATGAGAGAGGAGGCCTTCATGGCAGAAGCATGACAGCAGGATGGCCAAACTAAGAGCTTTAAACTCAGAATAACAGGCAAGGTAGAGATTCTTCAACAAGCGAGCAAGCTGTGAATGGGATAGGCAAGCTAAGAGACATGCAAGATGGGAAAAGAATGGTCACAGAAATCAATAAAAAAATGCTGAAGTGGCATCACTTTAAGCACAGGTGTGCAAAGAAGGAAGTCCCTGTGGAACAATTCTCTTGAGACTGTCCTGGTGAATAAGCATGCCTGGGCCTCTGAAATACTTTGATGCTAATGGATGCAGCAGTATCTGAAGGGGGCCTATAAGGATGCTGGGGAGGGACTCTTCATTAGGGACTGTAGTGACAGGACAAGGGGTAATGGGTTCAAACTTAAGCAGGGGAAGTTTAGATTGGATATAAGGAAGAAATTCTCTACTGTAATGGTGGTGAGGCACTGGAATGGGTTGCCCAAAGAAGTAGTCAGTGCTCCATCCCCAGCGGTGTTCAAGGCCAGGTTGGACATAGCCTTGGGTGATATGGATTAGTGTGAGGTGTCCCTGCCCATGGCAGGGGTGTTGGAACCAGATGATCTTAAGGTCCTTTTCACTCCTAACTAGTCTATGATTCTATGCAGTTATAGTCATGGATCTAATAGACATGATGAGATAACTCGCACAGCTAGACTTCTGCAACGGCTGAATAGAGGCTTTTTGGAAAGACAGGCTGGGAATGTGTGGGGAGCACGCTGACCTTCTTGCAAGACTGCAGCTGGAATGCCAGGAGCTCTGCTGAGGGACGTTGTGAGGGTGCATTGTGTTATTTTTCCCTGGGTACAAGGCTTTGCACTCTGTTTTGCTGATCTTGATGAGTTTCCTCTCAGCTTAATTCTCCAATCTGTTTAGGTCCACCTTAATGGCAGCACAACCACCTGGTGTATCAGTCACCCCCAGTTGTGTATTGTCTGCAAACTTGCTGAGAGTGCACTGAGGTCCCATTTTCTAGATCGTTAATGAAGGTGTCTGAGGAACAGTACTGGCCCCAGTATTAGCCCTTGGGATACACAACTAGGCACTGGTTCACACAGTTTTCAATTCACCATACTATTAGTTTATCTAACCCATATTCTGTTAGCTTGTCTAGGAGGGTGTTGTCAGAAATAGTGTCAAAAGTCTTAGTAAAGCTCAGGTAGAGAAACCTTCACTGTCCTCTCCTCTTTCAAAAAGCTAGTCACTAGATAATCTGAAGAGGCTCCTTCCAATCTAAGTAAGAGTCTGTGATCTTGAGAATAGCTGTTTCATAGTCTGTGCCAGACAAGAAGAGTAGACATACTGTGGCAATCTGTCAGATAGCAAATAGCCACTGTAACGTTGAAATGGTTGGCACCAAGTAATATCAGGTTTACTGATATGAGTAAATGTGGAACCTGACCCCCACCTGTAAGGCTTCTTTTTCAATCCTAGGGAATTTTAGAGCTGACCTTATCTAAATTTATGCTCATCAGGGCTATGGATGAAAATGGTAGCTCGTCTCTGCATTTGTACCCAGTAGACTAAAACATTGATGCATTTCACTCTGTCCTCTGCTTGATCATCTGCCCTGGAGTACAGTTCTGTTCTGCTAAGGGCCTCTTCTGGGACCTTAAACACGTCTTTAGCCCTATAAGAGTGTTCACTTCATCTACTTAAGTCCTTCAGCAAGTGCCCTGTAATTTAGTGCACCATAAGTTAAGAACTGGAATTCTCAACAGAGAGAGCTGAGAGAACTGAATGCCTCTAGCGGGTGATTTGGAGCATTAAGCAAAACACTTAACGTTACATTGTGTGAATAACCTCTCAATAGCATGCTGGTTTTCCTACTGAATTCCTGATTCATCCACACAGAGAAAAAGTACAGAATGAGAAAGCTGAGTGATAAAGATGAGTATTCAGTATTTATAATTATCTGAATGCTGTGTGTCTTCATAACACATATCATGCAAACTCTTGAAGCTGATGAAATAGAGGTGTTGTGGAGAATTTCTGCGTTCCCTAATCAAATAACTCACAAAGGAAGTACTGAAAGTAGCTGGTTTCTTTTAGCTTCTTTTGCCTTGATGACTTATGTGGATGGCACTGCTGAAAGTAAATGCTATCTCACAAACCAGTGTGTTACTGAACACCCTCAGAATGAGTGGAAAGAATGAGATAAAGCAGCAAAGGAAAGTAATTATTCTGTAAATTGCAGTTCAGCTGCATGAAGACCACTACAAGAATGTATCACTACACTCTGCTCAACCCTTTTTTACAAATACAGATTACAGTAATGAGCTAAAAAGTTATAGCAGTGCTGAAACCAGAGGAAACTGCCACCTGTAATTAAACCAAAACACACCCTCCCACCCCTCACCTCTGGTTTTATGTACATTAACATCATTCTGTAAGATTGTAAGAATTCTAAGGGGAAAAACATGCATAAAAAAAAATACTGTTAAGGTAAGTCAGTTTTTTTCCTGATTCTTGTCTATTTGGATTGCCACATTTCAAAACAAAAAGGCCTCTTGAGTTCATACTAGCTGTCACTGTTGTAAGTCACTACGGAAGTCAGGCTCTTGTACAAACCATGTGCCATTAAGGTTAACACTTCTCACACACAGTCTGTATAAATGAGATGAGGAGCTGATGAAAAGTTCAAAAACTACAATGACTTTCCTAAGACGTTTTCCTTTAATCTTAGGCCTGGAGCGCGTTTCTTCTTTCCCCAGCGTGACTTCCACTGACAAAATCACTAATACCAAGATTCAAGAATAGTTCAGGATGCAGTAAATTACTTGCAACTGATAAAACAAGAAAACCATGCAGAATGTAGGTAGACACTACTTAAAGTCCAGAAGGTCATGGATGCAGGCTCTGCTCCAGCTGATTCAACCTAAGACTCAAAGTAGAAAGTTAACACCAGCTTTTTGCCTCACAGCACCTAAAAAAATCCTTCTCCTTGCTTCTCTGAGCTTGCACTAAAAAGCAAAGTAAGTCACTGAGCTGCAGTCAGCTTAGCCTCCTGTTGGCTGTGTAGCTGTTAAGAGGCATCCACCTTACCCTTACGTATAATGACAGAAAAGGCAACAGTTCCATCCCTTCTATGGTTGGCAAGTCAGTATCTTTGCTTTACACGAATCAACCAAGTGATTTTAATCTCAAGGTTTTATCATTACCTAGAAGAGCCCATCCTGACATTGACAGTAACCCCTCAGGTTGCAGTGAGGTAGCAAAGGCTGGGAGCTAATACTGCAAATGCACTGCCAGGTAAGGTTATGGAAGGAATTTGTTAAATAGTGTTCTAGGGGAATTCCTTCATTTCCATCATTTTGATTTGCTTCCTTTCTCTTTCCAGCTAAATTTCACCACTGTGCATATAATCATGCACATCTTCATACCATCTGTCTCCTTTCATATTTTTTATAGCTGTATCATTCAGAGGTTTAATTTGAATTTCATTGATAAAGAGATTTTTAACCTGCCTCAGACAGAAAAATAGAGGTTTTCGAAAGATAGTAACAATTTCAGTATCCTACAGGAGCTTTTATTTCTGTTTCTTTTAGCTGCAGAGTTTTTATGCTCAGCAGACTGGTATCCAAATACAGCTGGGAAAAAATACGACAATGAAACGTGTCCTGGGGTTTACCAACACAGCTACTTGCAATCAAAACTTCCACAGGGAGGTTACACAAAATTTTTCTCAAAGGACACTCAATTATGACATTACAACAGCCAGAGGCTTTTGGTTAGGTCTAACTCATAAAGCAAACTTCTGTCTGACATATCCCAGGTGTCAGCTTGGTGACAAGGATACTGCTTCCCTTGGCATACTCTTTG
The DNA here is from genome assembly GCA_025447955.1 of Psilopsiagon aurifrons. Taxonomy (NCBI): domain Eukaryota; kingdom Metazoa; phylum Chordata; class Aves; order Psittaciformes; family Psittacidae; genus Psilopsiagon; species Psilopsiagon aurifrons. The sequence continues at coordinate 11,323 of JAOEHY010039288.1, forward strand.
TCTATTGGTAGCAAGTGAGGAGCTCCTCAAAACAGTGGTGGTTCAGGATCTGCCCCACAGCCTGTATCCTCTCCTGTACGGTCTCTAACAGGCCTTGTACGTACTGGGTGAGGGAGGATATACTTCCCCCTTCCACCTTGCCTTTGTACAAGTCTTTCAAAACTTTATAACAGAAAACTTTTAATGGGATGTTTTGTGATAGTAAGCAGCCTGTGCAGCCTACTGGAAATCTAGAAATGATAAAACTAACTTGCTTTAGAAAAAACCTTTTGGGGTTATTATGAGCCAGTCTGAATATAAAACTCTTTAACAGAACGTATTAAAAATGCTGACAACAATATTGTTTCATAACAAAAGCTGTGTTTTAAAGTTTTTTAGATGGGAATTAACTGAGTGAAGCTTTAAGCTGTAAAATTATTCAGTTTCTCCATTTTTATGCTGCTAAACTAATATATTTCTTGTTAAACTGGGCAAGGAGTCAGCTGTGAGCTACACTATTCCCAGATTTTCCAAGAGATGCGACCTTCCACCTCCTCCCTTAGAGTGAAAGGATGCTGCACTCTCAGTTGTAAGAGCCATTCAGTTATCACTGTAGAGTGCCTACCTTTAAAACACTCATTCTTGCATTTTGTCTAATTTATCAGCATCCTTTTGTTTATCACAGCACCTGCCTCTTCTCCCTTCCTCACTTATTTTCTATACTGGCTCCACGTTTCCACTTGCGTAACTCCTCACTCAAATGAGCATTTGCTTTCACCTTTCCTGTTATTGCTAGCATCAGCTCTTAAAAAATCTCATTGCATCTCCCCATTGCTCCTGACATGCCCTCAGGAAGAACTACTTATATCCACACTATGATGCCAAATACTTCATGATTTCACAGGATCACGGAACAGCTGAAGTTGCAAGGGATCTCCAGAGGTTATCTTGTCCAACCTCTGCTCAAGGAGGCTCACCTGGAAGAGGTTGCCCAGAACTATGTGTGGACTGCTTCTGTGCATCTTCAAAGATGGAGACTCCAGAACCTGTCTGGGCAACCTGTGCCAGTCTTGGTCACTCGTACAGTAAAAGAGTATTTGCTAATGTTCAGGAGGAGTACTACTGTGTTTCTGTTTGAGCTCACTGCCTCTTCAATACCTCTCTCTAGCTCTTTCACACCTCTTTCATATCTCTAAGTTTTCCTATGTACAGCATGATAATAATCAAATTGCTGGCTGATGGAGACCCACTGCTCGACATACAGCTGCTTTCCCTACTGACTGCTTCCATCTATTGTCCTTCATCTCATACTGCAATCACGAATTCCAGAGGGAAACAGTTTTTTTCTCTGCTTCTGCACCACCTTGCCAGTGGTTCCTGGTCTATGCTTGAGGCTCTCTGACACCTTATAAATAAAATAGCAACAAGAAATTTGGTTCCTTCATTTAAAGCTCTTATAACCTCTATGCTTATTAGGGAAGAACATGCTTAGGCACAGAACAAAGGATGAACTGTGCCATCCCCTTACAATCGACATCAATGTCTGTGGAAGACCCGGAAAATGTGCCTATATGTGGACAGAAAGAGTATTTTATTCCCTGTCAGCAATTTGAAAGTTTATTATTCCTACCAGGAGTCCTGAATTCAGTGACAGAGAATGCAGTGTAATTCACAGAGAAACTAGGATCAAAGCGAAGTTTTTGTCTTCACCTTCTGATCTTCAGCAGGTTTGGTTGAGCATCAAGCTGACATGGTCACAGCTAATTCACATCCTATTGCTTCCTGATGGTAACTGAGGGAACTTAGACTTAAATGAGTCTGGAAACATTAATCTAAATCCTGAAAAGCCACTCAGTTTGCAAGATGTTGTGGCACCTCTCCTGCACTACTTTCACTGCTGGTGCGCTGATAATACTGCATTTTACTTGTGCTCGTGTAGGTTTCTTCTGAATCAGTAGGATCTTTGAAAGCTTATTCTGTACTCTTGGCTAATTTTTTTTTTTTGTATGCATGACATAAAAAACTGTAGATTTTGGTCATCAATAGGGCTAATATATTTCATTCTCTACCAGCATATTTGACCTTGATTTCTGACTGTATCCCCATTACTTTCACTGGAAATACAAGGGGAGTCTTCCATTGGCCGAAAAAACCCATAGATCTATTTATTCCTTCACTTACACAAGGTAAAACATAATTATTTTTTAAAACAGTGCAAACCCAATACATGGATTTCTCTACACTTGAAAAGTTTTGTATGCTTGTTTTAATATCTTTAGTTTGTTTTGTTTTTAATCAGAAACTGCCTTGCTTTGAAACACAAACACTTCTTGCAGTGCTTGGGCTTTGCTGGTCTTTTATCTTGTTTTAATTAGCTCACTTGGGAAGTAATGTAACTGTATTGCAGAAAAAGCTGTATCAGTAGTTGAATCCTTCTTTTCAATTAACCATACAAATCCAGGCTTCTTGCACTTATACTGCATTATTCCACACTTGGCACAACCTGCTTCTTTCAATATTGTCCTGGGTTCAGCAGTAGCAGTCATTTTTCTCCTTCTTGGTAGCTGGTGCAATGCTATGTTTTCGACTTTCAGCCTGGGAACAGCACTGAGAGCACCAGTGTTTTCAGTTACTGCTTGCTGATGTTTTGGTCTGACCAAGCTCTTTCTGAGTTTCATGCTCTGCCAGGGAGGAGGGGAAGCCAGGAGGAAGCAGAGACAGATACCTGACCCAAACTGACCAAAGAGGTATTCCATACCACAGCATGTCATGCCCAGGATGTAAAACGGAGGGCAGAGACCTGGAAGGTCAGGGGTTCACTGCTGGGTTGGGCTTGGTATTGGGTGGTGAGCAGTTGTATTCTCTTCCCTTGCATCTCCTTGGTCATTATTATTGTTGGTGGTAGCAGTAGTGATTTGTGTTATACCTCAGTTACGAAACTGTTCTGATCTCAACTTGTGGGAGTTGCAGTCTATTGATTCTTCTCCCCATTCCCCTCCCTCTGAGGGAGGGGAAGAAAGAGGGGGGGAGTGAGTGAGCAAAACTGCGTGGCTGAGAGGCTTAAACCACAACAAATATCCTTCATTATTTTTAAGTCATCATGAAAGGAAGCAGACAGCCCTGTTTTGTGCCAGCAGGCAGCAAGATGCACATTCTTGTTCACCTGTCTGTAGTCCACCACAGCAGCCATGATCAGGGTTGTATGTAGTCCTGCAAAGCCTAGAATACCTTGCTATTGAACTAGAGTAATCAAAGTGAGTTTTCAAAAATCACAACTGCTCCCAAGGCCATAAAAAAGAATTTTTTTCTGTATTGCTGAAAAGCAGTTTCTGCTGAAAGAACAGGAATACAGAAACAACAATCCAATCCTTGCTAGTACAGGGAAGCCTTATCCTGGGCTTATGGAACATTGTGCAAGACTCTCAGGGTCAGTTTTTCTTCCAGGGAACTCCTCAGTATAGGCGTGTCAAGAAGGCAGAAGCATGGAGAGGCAACTGAGGAGAAATAGACAAATGTTTCCTGCATACCCAGGGCAGATTTCGGAAGGACAAACAGCTGGAGTTGAAACTGCTGGAGGACACCAAGGGCAACAAGAAGGGACATTTACAAGAAGGGCAACAAGGATCATCTACAGCCACAGCAGCAACAAAAGGAAGACTAGGCCTGCTGCCCAGTGTAGTAGGTGACCAAGTGACAGAGAGTATGGGGAAGGATGAACTCTGTGAAGGACTCGGTGTCTCCATTCGCCCAGGCCTTTACTGGCAAAGTCTGCTGCTCATTCCCAGGCCTTTCAGGTCTTTGTTTAGTAGCAAAGACTGGCAAAAATGGTAATTCCCAAAAGAAGGATCAAATTAGGTGCTAATTAGGTCATCTGGACATATGCAAATCCATAGGGCTGGAGAAGATGCATCTGAAGGTGCTGGGAAGCTGGCTTGATGTTATTTTGGGACCATTCTTTATTGTGCTTGAAAATCTGTGGTGATTAAGGGAGCAAAGACTAGAGAAGGCAGTTGTTAAAAACTACCTCTGAAAAAGGCAAGAAGGATTTAAGGAAGATACTCAGAAAAAAAAAATCCTTTGATTCTTATGAAGATGTTAAGAGGAAGGCATTGTGGAAGCTTCAATATACCTTGTCTTTGGAAAACAAAACCGCATGATGTTTTTGGAAAATTCTGAGACACATGGAAGGACTTGTATTCTAATAAAACCCCTAATGGGTTTCTCCATCTGTTTTAGGAACTTCCCAAACACCTTTTGGATTTCATTTTACAGTATCTAACAGTATACTATTTGCTACAGGAAGGTGATCATTTCTCACCTGAAGTAGAATAATGAGGAATATCACAAATGCAAACGTGTAGTATCCAAGAGGATATAAAATTCAGCAGAACTTCATAAAAACATCATAACATGATAACTGAATGTAAACTGGATATAACAAACATTGTGTCTTCCCAGTAATGTATGAAAAAATGGAGATATCTGTAACTGAGCAATGTAGCTAAACATTTCTCCAGAGCAGTGACACGTCAGTGTAATTTGTAATTTGAGATGTTAAATTCTTTCACATATTTTGTAATAACTACAGATGAATGTGCCTTATCGGTGTGACAGCCAGATAGCTCAGGCTGTACAGAGCTTGACAGTGTTTTTCTAATATAATCTGCTTTTAAACTAAACCAGCACAATATATACTGCAGTCGAACTCCAGTGAGAAACATACCTGAAATGTGCACTTAAACTGGTTGTGATCTGTTTTATGAAAGAAAAAAACCAAAACCAAACCACAGTCAAAACCTAATGTGTCACATAGACAGCATTAATAAATACTGTACTCAAATAGGCAATACTATACTGCAGCCTTTAATTAATCTCTTTACCAGCGCAGGAATATTTCTACTAATAACTACTTTTAAACTTCCTAAGAGATGAAACTTGGATCTCCACCTCTGGAGGTTATTCGAACATTTAAATCACATCAGTATGAGAAAATTTGTTCCCAATATTAAATCCGAATGTTCATCCCTTCCAGATTCATCATATTAGCTCTGGTTACTTATTTGCCCAACTTTGAATTATCTTTATTCATCCACTGGGTTCATGCATTTTAAATTCTCTGAGTTTCTCAATCATTACTCAACAAAGCTCTATCTGATGAATTCTCTAAATTTATTCCCTGCAGCTCTCCTGATAATCTGCATTACTTTTGTCTGGTCACTTCAGTTCATTAATACCTTTCTGGTAGCAACTGCACAGAATTGTAGAGAATAGGGCAGGTCTTAGGCTGAGTTGATACACAATCACCTTGGCTCCACAAAAATCACGAAGGCAAAGGTGGTTTCTTGATTTCTCTGCAGCTGAGATCCTCTTGGTGTTGATCGAATTTTGATAGAAAATAAAGTACACTGACAGTTCCTTCAATGAGCCTGTTTGAACAAAGGGTTTCTGGAGCACACAGACCCACATAGTATGAGCTCTGTGGCACCTGGCCCTTCTCTGTATGTTAGGAACATACGTGAGCAAAGAAGAATGTTTTGTGCTTGTGGAACATATATCCACTTTTGTTCCTTAGGAAAATACACCAGCTTATGTAATTTAGAGTAACCCTCAGCTGGCAGTAAGTTGCTGCTTATTATAGCCACAGAATCTCAACAGAACATGACTTAGTTGAATTGAATGTCCATGCACAGTTCTGCTAAGCTACGGAGCCCCAGCCAGCAGAATCATGGGTTCTATCAAGCCATACATGACAGTGGCTAGTCTCTGACTTTGTGCCTGACACAACTAGTTGGAAGAAGCACTTCCAACATGGTCAGAAACACTGCAGAGCATCCTCTTTTTGCAACCTAACATCCTTCACTTTGGCAGTAGAGCAGTCTGACAGGCCAGGCAGGGAGTTCAGCATGGCAGCTGACTGCAACATAGCTCAGTCAACTGCATCCCAATCACAGCCTGCTTAACATACACACAAATGGAGTCTATCTATGGCCACCTCTGGTGCACCCATCTGGGCAGGGCATGAAGCAGAAAGGTGATCCTGGAGACAGACAGTTGCAATGGCTTTTGGTTTTCTTTCAGCTAAACCTCTTTAGAAGCTGTGGGGAAGACAGTGAACTCTGATTTCTCTGGAAGTGAACAGGATAAATGAGCCATCACTGCCTGTTTAAAGGCAGAGTGGTCCCACTTCTCATTTCGCACATAAAACTATAGTCACATAAACTTTTATTTCCTGGATGCCACTTCTTCATTCTGCATTATGATGAACATCTGGATGTCATCTTTTCTTACTGCTTGCATCCTTGCAGCAGGCCAAAACTGACCATATACTTAATATTTCTGAAAGAACAGTCTTTGCCTGTTAATATGGACTGCAGCCTCAGGTATCTGAAGGGTTTCCCCAGCCAGCAGCTTGGTTGAAATGTCACCTGTCTGCTAAACAGGAGAGTGACCTGCTGCAGGACCCACACAGGAGACAGAATCCTCTAACTATAAGCCTTGATGCAGAAAAGGCAGAAGAGCCCAAGTTACAGGAGTGAGTGAGAGGATCACAGCAGGACTATGGTCTACTAGCCTCACTCGATAATCCTGGCAGCAGGAAGCAAGCAGCACCACTCACAAAACAGACTGTTTTGATATCACCAGTGTTCCCATCTCTGGATGCCTGCTAGGACAGAGGCCTGATTATTAAAGATAGAAGCAACCATACAACAGGAATGGCAATTAATTAAAATAATGAGCATTTAGACAGCCTCCAATTCAGAGCAGAGAGGAAGGATACATTCTGCCACACTGGTTCTACCTTTTAGGAAGTTCAAAAAGGCACAGTAGAAGTTAAGAAAGTTGCCCTTTACATTGCAATAATATACTTTTAAAAGGAGTTGGTTTTCGTACAAAAAGGAAATATTTATTCAATTTTTATTCCTTTCTTATTACTTCCCTGAGAAAATGACAAAATACTTAAATAACATTTTTTCAAAAATGTAAATGTGATGCTTTATGCCTTAAAATGCATTAACAAATACAGACAGGATTCCTTATGCATGCTGATATACCCACTGGCATTATCTTCTTGAGCTTGTGAGCATTTACATTCTTTGCATTTCATATTTAACAATGAGATTCAACTCCTTCCTCTGCCCCAAGGGTAAGGGAGGAAGCACAAAAAAGCCCACAAAATCTGACTAATACAAAACAGGTACAAGAACTCAATCAGATAGTGAAGTCACTGAATAGTTAAGATTCCGTCTCCTATTTTTTGACCAAAATTATGATACATCCACATTTATTTATTCTCTGAATATATAAATGGTGAGAAGTGGACATTATATTGATATGGGGGCACTTTCAACAGGAATGTGAACTTTACTATAAAATACCTCATTTCATTCATCTATGCCCCTGAAGACACTTTCTACTGCTGAAAGACATGGCTTTTGAAGGCCAACTTCTATTTTTATCTCTATAGGTCTACTTTCATAGTTCCTTTGTTTTCCATTTTAAATCAGAATATTTCATGAACTACTGTGTTTACGTCTTAGGGAGGGTGTGCTTTATTATCTCTATTTTGATTCCTTTCCTTTTTATCCTTATGCTGAGCGTTCAGGATGCTCTGCTCACAAGGGAACGATGCATACAGTAAGTGGATGGAATTTTGAATACCTCACAATTTTTTCACATGGAAGAATGGAATCAAAACTTCTGGAATCAAACACCACCTCTTTATAAAACCATTGTCACCACAGTGCAGTAATTGAAGACTTCATTGCCTACGAGTAGTCTTTAACTCCTGTTTTAAATTTACAGATAGTAAAATGAAATGTTAATTGAAAACACGACAGCTGACCAGAAGGTTTAGAAAATTTAGAAGATTTTATGCTAAATTTGGCTTCAGAGATGAAATGAAAGCCTATGTAAAACTTATTGTCTTAGGCATGAGGACTCTTCAGGAGAATGGAATCAAAGCACTTCCCGGTGTTGCTTATATGCCAGTGTATGCGAAGAGCTAGCGGCAAGGCTTCAGCTTCAAGTCACACTCATTCTCCCATGGGAGCTCATCATAATGGTAACTCAACTGAAAACACATAATCTGACCTCTAAAAATATTCTAAACCAACTGTAATAATCACGTAATTACACTAAGGTTTTACCGATGGGATGTATTAAATCTCTTTTTTTTTTCCTAAGACTTAATAAATTACAGAGTTCTTCTGAAATATTAAGGATATTCCAGCTAACATTCAGCCAAATAATACCATACCAGCAAAAAATATATGGGTGAAATTCCACCTCCATTTAAGCAATCTGGAATTTTACCACAGACCTCAGTGGAACCAAGGGAAGTTGACGATCACAGAAGTGGTTAAATAGCTTCAGTGAGCTTTGAATTTTAACCCATGAATGAATTTGAGGAATTCCATCAATCAAAGAAATGACCAAAAGTGGATTTTTGACAAAATTAATGGCACAATAACTAAAATTGGTTTTAATGGGATAAATTAAGGACTATTCTTGTATTTATAGTAAATAGATGTCTCTTATAAAACAAGTCTTACAGAGCTCTTTTGAGGCAAATAAAAAGTGATAGAAAAAAAGAGAGTTCAACTGAGAACATGACTAATAGAAAAAAAGAACTGGTTGAATTAACTTATTTTCATAAATTTATCACATCTTTAATAGTTATGAATAACTTTTTTTATGTTCACATTTCTTACAGAATCCCACACTGCTAAAATGCCTCTTGCTTTTGTGCATTTGAAATGCATTTATGTCTTTATGGTTTATCAACAAATACTTTTCTTTTTCTTACAGTATTTATACACTGGACAACTCTTGTTATTTCTGGCACTGCTACTGCATATGTTACTTTTATAGGTAGAACATATGTTCAGCATTACTCTTACACTCTTGCATTATTAATACCTTATAATGATGTCTTAGCATAACCTTGAATCATGTACCTTACTATATCTGGGGTTTGGAAGAAAAATACTGAAGCTGTTACAATTCTGTTTATGTTCATTGGCATTCTTAACCAATATGCATTTTGGGTACATTTTCAGTGGACTGATATGCTACACTGACTAAGAAATTTTGCTGATCTAATAAAGAGATCTTTATTAAGATCTAATTATTATTATTTTTATTCTAATAAGGAGCATCCTTTGAAGTCAGTGATCTATGACGACTGTACAAGTTTTGAAGTATCAGTGAGATGACAATATACTGAGCCAACCCTCCTATGGGAAAAGTCGTAAAAAACAGCACACTCATAGACACACAGCTTGTCTGATCATTACAGCTTTGTTATTCTGCATTTCATAGATTTGAATATATTGTGCCAATTCAAAGACAGCCTATGAAACTGGAAAAGGAATGTGGACTACTTTGCTGGGGCACGTCCTCCTGTGCTACATGAGCCTGCATAAAAGAGGCATGTGGCTTTCACTCTGCACAGGAACACTTCCTCCACTGGTTCAGAACTATGCTTATTTTATGCTACCTCAGTATCTGTGTTGGAAACAAGTTTTATCTCTAATGAAGTTGTCTTCCTGGGACAAATAAGAATTCTTTTAATCAGCACAATGACTTGGAATTCTGGTAAAAAGAAACAAAGTGAATCCCTTAGATTTGCCTGCAGTATTATACAAAGACCTCCAAATAAGTGAGTTTGGTGCTCTTCAGGCAAACACCTCCTGCCCCAAAAGTAGTGTGTTGATGGAATTAATTGAAATTTTATTACATAGGTACTCTGCAAATAAAAGACAGGCTAGGGACAACGTGGGCTCCCTCTGGAAGCTATCAGGAGAAATGGCTACCTTGGATTTGGAGAAGGCTGAGGTTCTTAATGACTTCTTTGCCTCAGCCTTCCAAATGCTCTGACCACATTACCCAAGTCTTGGAAGGCAGATGCAGGGACTGTGAGAATGAAGACCCTGGGCCCACTGTAGGAAAGGATCTGGTCTGAGACCATCTTAAGAACCTGAACGTGCACAAGTCCATGGGGCCTGATGAAATCCATCCATGGGTCCTGAAGGAGCTGCAAATGAAGTTCCTAAGCCACTGTCCATCATATTTGAAAAATCATGGCAGTCAGGTTCCCGATGACTGGAAAAAGGAAATATAACCCCCATTTTCAAGGAGGGGAAAATGGATGAGCTGGGGAACTACAGAGCAGTCAGCCTCATCTCTGTGCCTGGAAAAATCTTGGAGCAGATTCTCCTGGAAGGCATGCTAAGGCACAGGGAAAACAACAAGGTGGGGAAATCCTGCCTGACCAATCTGATGGCCTTCTAGGATGGGGCTACAGAACTGATGGACAGGGGTAGAGCAGTTGATGCCATCTACCTGGACTTGTGCAAAGTGTTTGACACTGTCCCTCCTTACATCCTTGTCTCTAAATTGGAGAGACATCAATTTGATAGGTGGACCACTCAGTGGATAAAGAACTGGCTGGCTGCACGCAAAGAGTTCTGCTCAATGGCTCATTGTCCAGCTGGAGGGCAGTAATGAGTGGTGTCCCTCAGGGATCGATGTTGGGACCGGTCTTGTTTAAGCTTTGCTGGTGACATGGACATTGGGATCGAGTGCGTCCTCAGCAAGGTTGCTGATGACACCAAGCTAACTCGTTCGATTGAGATGCTGGAGGGAAGGAATGCCACCCAGAGGGACCTTGACACGCTTGTGAGGTGGGCAGATGCCAGCCTGATGAAGTTTAACCATGACAAGTGCAAGGTCCTACACCTGGGTCAGAGCAATCCCAGGCACAGCTCCAGGTTGG
>JAOEHY010039291.1:0-62368 GCA_025447955.1 Psilopsiagon aurifrons
ACCAGAACTGCACACAATACTCCAAGTGAGGTCTCACAAGAGCAGAGTAGAGGGGCAGGATCACCTCCTTCGACCTGATCATGATGCTCCTTTTGATGAAGCCCAGGATGCTACTTTTGATGCATGACCAGCTGTAGGGCTGTGCTGTCCCTGGGTTACTGGGTGACACAAGTCCCTGCTGCTGGAGGAAGGCAGGCAGCAACTAGGGCTCAGCCGTGCCCTGCTGGTTGTCCCAGGGGATTGATTGTTTCATGCTAACTATGTCCTTAAGTGATTGTGCTCATCAGAAGCTGTTGTCATTGCTTGCATGCTCCATCTCCCCTCTGCTCCCTCTGTCCCTTAAAAGGAGGTAAGAAGTGTCTATGGGTCTTTGTGATGTGAAAATGTGTGTGTCTGGCTTGCAGAGCAGACAGGTTGGCTGCCCCTTTTCTGCACTTTTAGTTCATGTAATGGGAAGTTGTACATGCTTCAGGCTTGGCTTCTGCCACCACTTGCCTAGGACCTGCTGCACTGGCTGAAATCCTATCTTCATTAAATGTTTTTTTCCAGACCATTTCAGCTGTAGTAAATGGTGGAGATATTGCTATATTGATAACACAGGAGTTCCTTCCATAGAGCCACTGTTAATTCAAACACTGTTAGTGTGTATATGTGGGAAATGGTGAAAATTCGCTTATTTGCAGTCTTGACATTTCAAGACCAGCTTTTCGTTGAATAATCGTTCTTAATTTGTAGTAGGAAATGTTCCCTATCATCTTTTTCCTTTTTCATAGCTGCCTTTTGGAGTTGGAAAAAAGAAGTCAAACAATCACTTTTACACCTGTGTACCAGAGCCACTTGATACCTGCTGAAATGTCCAGCAGAAATAATAAAACTGATTTCTGTGGCCTCGGTTGACAAGCTGGGATTTTTATGGAATTGGTATATTTGTTATCTAATTGGCATCCTGTTGTTCAAGCCCTGCCCCTTAGAGGGTGCCTAAGCACTCGGAGACGTTGCTGCCGTGACCCCTCTTCCTTGCAGTATGAGGGTGTGAGTTGGGTGGCTTTAGGACTGCCTATATCCTGCCTGGCAACTCTTGTCCAGGCCGGTGGTGCTGGTGCTGCTGGGAAGTCTCTTCCTCAAAGAAGTCAGCATGTGTGAGCCAGCTGGTGGTGTAGAGGCAGCTGTTAATGTGACTTGTATCTAAGGGTTACAATTAAGGTTACTGAACACTTCCTGTAATAAGATGCTGGGTTTCATTGCTGGGACATTCTGCGCCTCCTCTGTCTGCAGGGAAACTCCACCCTGTGGTGTGTGGGAGCTTACCTGACCTGTGTTCCCCCTTGGTAGAGGAGAGATGGGCAGAAATATGGGGAAATGGCAGCCCAGGATGTCCCTTCCAATGCTGCTTGTTTTGTTTTTTGGGTTTTTTTTTTTTTCTGTGAATATCCAAAGGTTTTGTGCCAAGTTTGAGCATAGGATAAAAACCACAGGCTGGCAGGCTAACAAACCCCATGGTCAAAAAATGAGTCAGCAGAAGAGACGAAGCCACAGTGCTCTGGGATAACTGTAGCCCTCAACTGCAATTTGTAAAAGCAGCACTGCCCACACAGGGAGCTGCTGTTATGTGGTCCTGCCTTGCAGCAACTGAGCTGTTGAAGAGGACGTGTGAAATGTCACTTCTAGGTGAATGTTTTCTGTCTTTGTCTGAAACTGTGGTTTCATGGGAGGAAGTATTTGGTGGTGAAGCTGGCATTTGTCACTACTACTTGCCTCCTTTCCCTGTACCTAACTGCTGGTTCTTTCCTTCTATCCTCCCAGCTTTTCTGGGCACCTCTCTGCAGTGTCAGCACAGCTCTCCTTGCCTCATGACACGGGCTGGGTGAAAAAACTCATTCAGCTGTAAAATGACGCAGAACAAATAAATAAAATTAGCAAACAGCCTTTCTGGGTGATTTGATTCTCCTGTGCAGGACAGGGCCTGGCTGCGTAAAATGTGGGTCCAAAAGCTGCTGCCGTGTGAGCTCTGGGGCAAGGGCGCCGGCAACTGGCACTGCTGCTGGGAAGCCAGTGTGCTATGCGAAGCCACATGCAGGTCAGAGCTGCCTCCAGGGATGGAGAGAAATGACTCGGAACTGAGTGAAAAAGCTTTTCAGGTGCCTGCCACACTTGTCAAAGCTGAGCAGAGCTGCACAGGAACCGAAAATGCAGTCCAGAAGTGATGGAAGGTGCAGCAAGCAGAAGACATGTCTGCAGAATGGGTCCAGTGCAGTCAACAGCATTCTGAGTGTAAGCACTGCGCTTTCCTGCAGTCAGTCTTGGACTGTCACCAAAAATATGTGTGATTAATTTGAGCCATAGATTGTGTTACCATATTGCAACCTGATGGCTCTTGAAACAGTGCTAGAAAAACATTTTTTGTGGCATGGGAAAGAGACATGTCTCAAGGTCCTAGACAGTGACTTAGGGGTTTCTCAGATATTTCCTATGTGACTTTGGAATAGTTGGTTTATTTGTCTGTACCTCAGTTCCTCTGAGCCTTCCCATCCTTTAGTTTTGTTTTGGGAAGGTTGCAGGGTCTGTGAAATTAGCTGTCTCTTTCCTGTATGTGAGCAAGACATAGCCCTTCATGAAAAACAGGGTAACCAGACCCAGGCCGGAGTCACTGTACTCAGTGTCACCTTTCGATAGTAAACAGAGTCTTACCCTGATCAGTCTTTAAGTGTGATAAATGTGGCATGCCGTTTATACAGCAGCGTCAGACTGTTTACACTCCAGTTCCACTACAGGTTTTCATTTGATCACAAGCACTGGAAATTAATGATCATAGCACTTGAAAAATGGCAGTCTGAAATTTCAGATGGGGTGATTGCCAACATCCCTGGGGTTTAGTTGTAACAACTCTTGTGGTACTATGGCAGGCTGCTGAAACCTGGTAGAGTATAAGTGGAACATACTCAGGCCAAGCAAAACTGCTCAGAATGGCGCCAGCTGTTCTGCTGTTTGTTCCTAAGCATTTCTATGTGTAGACATGGACAAGTGATAACTTTGCCTTCTGACTCAGAGTTTTCGTTAGCAGCTAATAATCAATGAGAGCCATCAGGTTGGACAAAGTAAAGAGGTTGTAACCTTAAGAAACAAGTGTGTAGCCTCATCCCTCACACAGGTTATTCCTGTAGACATTACCGGACATAACTGTGCTTCAGGCCACACAGAGGAGCTGGGGAAGAGCACTGGGATTCAAATGCGACATACTGAATTTGCGCTAGTGATGGGTAGATAATTTTAAGAACGTTCCTTTTCCGGCAGTAAGAGTGAAAGCCTTCTTTTAAGTTGTTGAATTTAACTATGTTTATCTTCTCCCTCCTTCTTCGCCTTCCTCAGCTTTCTTATTTCCCTGCTTAAAGAGAAGAATTAGGATGCATTCTCCACAGCTATATTTTAGGGACCTTCAGGTTGGCGCCAAGAGGTATGATTAGTGCAGTACCTGTAACTGCATGGGTGAAACAGAAAAGCAGAGCAGGCAGTTGGGTGAAAGAAGTAGCCTCTGGGTGAGGCAGAGGTGGCATCCAGAAACAACCCAGGAAAGTCTCTTCATCTTTGTTTCAGTCAGTGGATGCTGAGGAAGTGATGTTACACTGTGAGAACTGTTGTTGGGAGAAAGGAGGACAAACCTCAAACCTACACCATCTCTAGCAGTTGTGCTGGTGCAAAAAAGTGTGAGACGGGGAAGAAGGAATTTACCTGTTCAGTTCCTACTTTTGCTCATAAAAGCCAAACTTCATTTTTTCTTGGATAATTTTAAAGCAAATGGTGTGTTATGTGTATGGATGATGTGTACTCCTCATGATGGGAGAAACAGATCCCCCTCTAATGCTGCAGTACCAGTTCTCTGCACAGTGGCTGCAGTACAAGTCAATACAAATAACAGTAGCCAAAACAAGGAGGAAAATCAACAGAAAAAACTGTAGCATCGCAGTTACAGGCCCATGATGAATTATTTCACATGGTGAAATAATTATTTCACATGGTGAAATATTGCCATTCAAAACCTTTTTTGTATTTACAATTTTATTGTAAAAGAAAGCTTTTGAGATTAAAAATTACCGTAAGTAATCTGTTGTGTTCCGCAAGCATTAGACTTAGTTTGTCTGGCTTTTAAATAGTCTGAAGCCTTATCTATTACAGGAATCTCCTGATCTTTCCAGGATGTTTTATACATACAGTAGCTACTTCCTCTTATAGAAATAATGTCATTTGGAAGAGAACAGTACATGCTGAAAAAGCTTTTGTCTGCAGTCAAATTGGCAGCAACTGAGAAAATCCAGATGATCTCCCAAAGGGGAGTCTGTTCAGCTGGGCCATTCTTTATTACAGTAGTGTTTTGCTCTTTCTATTTAAAAATGTTTTGTATTCTGTCTGCCACACACACCTGCTCTGTTACAAATTTGAGTGGGACAATGTAGGACAATGTTGTGACCAAACTAGCATCGCTTAAGAGTCCAGCTGCAGAGTGGATGAGTTTATCCACGCTCAGTCTGTAAGAGAAGAGGTGGGAGTACTGATGGCATTTGTCTTCAGAAATGTGAAGCCATCCAAGGATGAGATTCCTCTTGCCTCTTCTCTCACCAGATAATTTCCCCTGTTCCCAGCTTAGTTGATGACATTGAGAATTTCATGAAGGTTTCTCTGTCTCCTTCCAGTCTTGATATTATTTGTCCCTAATATCCACTACATGTGTATAATAATGGTACACTGATGTTAGAATATGTTGGTGAAAATGACGTTTAAGTTAGGAGTGTGACAGAGGTAATCAGGGATTTTTCACCTGGGCACAACATGCTGTCTGACACATGATTTTCTGAGTGGATGAAAGATGTATTGAGGGTTTCAAGGCAAATTTTTCCTTAGCTTTTTTCCGCTGGACTGATAGCTTGTTTCTTCATTAGTATACTTGCAATGAATATTAAACCAAAGGGTGCTTTATAGTCATAATTAAAAGTAAAAGGAGTTTATAGTTTTTTGGAGGAAAGCCAGATTTTTCAATTTTCTTTTTTCCTCTCCTGTGATTTAGCTAAAGTGAGGCTCACGATCTGTGTGTCTGGGGATAGCGAAACTCTAAATTAATCTCAGGAGCCCCATAATCTGACAGACAAAAATTTACCCTACTAAACTAAAGCTGTGTAATTTCGACAGATGTGATGGATTAAAGAGAAAACATTGACCTGGTTCCACTCTGTTAGGCTTTCCAATTACACAGGATGTTGTAGGAAGCAAGACCTTGCAGAGTAATACCTGGACCAGCAGGACTGAAGTTTTAAATGTCCCTTATGCTTTGAAAGATGTTCTTTTGAAGATCTTGTTTGAGCGCTAATCCCAGAACACTAATGAAGGAGTCTCCTGTAGGTAGGGTTGTTATCTCTTTGTAGTCTGTTAATCAGATGGCTAAATAGAAAATTTTTATGCTTTTGTGTTTAGAAGCTCTTTAATGAGATCTGAATTGTCTGGCCAAGCCAAGTTTAGAGTTCAGATTTTGACACCAAGGAAGATGCCAGCCTGCAAAAAACGCACAGTGCAATTGGACATAAAACATGCAGAGCTGGCGAAGAGGCATTCATCAAGATGAAATGTTAATGGAAAACAAAACAACCACGATACAGCTTTTGGGAGGAAAAATTTTGCCAAGGATGTGGTCAGCCCTTTCCTTATCAACTTTCTGAGATGGTTCTAATGCCTTGGAATTACTAGAGCACCAGTCAATTGTAATCTAAGAAAGAAATGTAACAGAGGATTAAATGAAAGATGCAAGGGTTTGCTTGTGAGCTTGAATTGTTCTGTAGTTAATCTCTGATATACTTCAGTTACTGTAACTTCCTTTGCTCATCCAAATACTGTAGAGACCTTGTAATTTCTGTGATTGTAGGATGTCCAGAAAAGGGGGCTCTCTTAAAGTGAGAAAGTTTAAAAACCCTGCCATCCCTGTTCAGGCAGGTGTGTTGGTTCTACCATCGCTACTTTGGACCAACAATGGTCCAAATCACTGCCTTTTCCACTATTCCAGAGTGATGGCTGTTTCTATCTGCTCTTTTTGTAGATTGAACCTCCTAGTCCTTACACAAGCTTGGATACTCAGGTTAGTACCACACCTCTCCCACTTCCTTCTTACAAGAGATGACCCAAAATAGAGGGCAGGTCTGGTGCTGCCCACCACATCTGTGATGTTTGACCCTGTTGGTGGCCCTAGAGAAGGTGCCACTGTAATTGCAGTAGTGCTAGCTCACAACATGATGACTGGGCAAGAAGAGAGCCACACTTTTCACAGGAAATAGTATGTGCAGATGGTGAGGAAGGGACCTGGTGTACAGTGGGATAACAGCGGAATTGACCTGTAATTTTTAGAAGAGGGGATGCAGTCCTCAAGGCATTGCAAGCAGCCATTCATGGGATTATAATTTTTTTTGGTATACTGAGCTTCCTAGCTTTTGTTATGATCCCCGCTGCTAGTGTGCTACTCTAAAACACTGTCGTGCTGCTATTCCCTCTTTAGACATTACTATGAATGGTAATGAATCTGTGGAGAAGCCTGGCACCAGAAGGTCAAAGTGACAGAAGGGATTTTACAAAGTCACTGATGCTTTGATTTGTGTCTTCTAACAAGGCAGCATCATTGATTTCCATTCTCACTGATCTTTGGGAGACAGCCAAGGCAATGGTACTTGCATACTGAAGATGAGTGTTTATTCAGAACACACATTTCCAAAGTCTCTTAGTGACTGCATAAATATTTCTACCTTTGTCTTCTACTGGTCTTTCTCTGGGGAAAGCTTTTGACTGTTCTATTATTTGTTTCAACAAGCCTACTACATCTTTTTTATGTACTTCACTTTGGAGCCAAGCCTTTGCAAGTTTCAACAGGCAAGGAAGGATCACACGAAGATTGTTATACACAGTAGCATTATAAAGTGATATAAAAATACAGAGTATGTAATAAAATACTAACCCATGCATGATGTAGAACTAGAAATATACAGTAATAATGAAGACTTATTTTATTACTTTCTTAAAATAGCGTAAGAGCATCAGTTTGTGTCAGTGAAGGTGCTGGGGGAGCATGCATGTGTGAGTTTGGGCAAGAGAATGTCACACTTGGAGGAGGAAGAAGTGAAAGGGCAATCATCAGCTCCAGCTGGTACAGCTGCAGCACACTGCTGGCTGAGGTGATGCCTTCAGCCTCAGCACACCACTTCCTTGTCCTGTCCTGCCAGCCTGCACCTTTCCTGACCTGCATGTCATTGCTCTTCTGGCCTGTTCCCTCCTTGCAAACACTGTCAGCAGGAGTGCCGGGTGACTCAATGTTGCAGTGCTTTCAAGGGGCCTTAATATTTTTGGGGCCAGGGAAGGCAAAAACGCATTGTTTAATGATTAATTAAGGTAGAAATTAAGTGTATGCTTATATGTGTTGGTATTTCTTTCATTGTTACTGAAAGCCACATCCACTTCTGAATCCATTTTCTGTAAAAAGCTGCTTACTTTTGACCTTGAAATAGATGAGGAGTGCCAAAACTAACTTCTTGCATCCAAAAGTGTTCTGGATTACTAGGGGCTGCTCAAATGTAGGAGCTGAGACCAGGAAGGAATCCTGGGGTGGAAAGGGAATGAATTCACTCTGAGAAGTGGAAGTAAATCTGGGTATCACAGCTGAAAGTCAGGACACGACTTTGATTTGTAGGGATATATTTCTGTATTTCTTTTTAGATGAAGGGGTAAAAAGTATTCAGATTAGGAAGCTGTTGGTTTATATCCAGACAAAGAAGTTAGCAATTTGAGTTTGGGCCACAGTCTTAGCCCCAGGTGTCTCTGTTTTCCTTGGTGTGAAAAAGCACCATATGAAAAATAATAGAAGCTTTAACATTTTGCTGACTTGAAGAGGATGTTAACTAATATAGTTAGTAAAGAATCCCTGTGTTTGCGGAAGTTTCCCCACATGCTTTGTTCTCTTCCTTTTTCTTTGGGGACAGTTGGGAATGAAGCATAGTACTGCATTTGAGATGTGTTGAGTAGACTGGTGAGCAGCTTCTCTGCTTTGGTGGTTTCCTGCGCAGTCCTGGGATGAATAAGTTCATTTGAGAGTTTCTCTCCACTGCCCTCTGGTTTCCTGTCTCGACTCTGGTTTGATTGGTGTTTTGAGTGTTGGCATTTCAGACCGATGCTGTGTGTTGAAAGGGGACTGTATTCTGGAGGCCTTCTCATGAATTTTTCATGCCGCTTCCCCTCCTTTCCCCCGTCTTCCAATCAGCTGTACAACTCTTGAAAATTTTCCAGGTGTGGCTGCAAGTTATCCTCTAAAGAGAGAATGGATACTCTTCCAACCAGCTCAGCTTCAGCAATTCTCTTTGAATTCCCCTATGAAAATGTATTTCGGAGTTTGTGTAAGTGAACAGAGGGAAAGCATTTACTTGAGTGCAGCACAAGTGTTTTAGGCTGATACTTTTCCAGGGAAAAGACGGTTTCTGCAAACAGAATAATTTCTGTACAGTTCCCTCATGTTCTTCTCTTTTAGAGGCATATCAAAATACTTTGTTCAAACTGAGCCTGACAAATCACACTACTTGTGTTAGTCAAATAGCAGTATATTGGGGAATGGTCTGATTTGTTTATACCTAGCTGTGCTGGTACAGTATGTCAAAAGGTGATGCAGTCAGATAGTTCCTGATCTCCCTGTTCTTTTTTTCTGAGTGGGATTATATAGCTCACAAACAACTGTTCTTTAGCTTTTCTCATGTTAAATGGTGTGTGACAAGGGTGAATCATGTCATGTATAAATCTGGTGCAGCAGATTAACAACTATTTAATCAGCTGTGTTCGAGGGAGTAGGATGTGGCAAATACATTTGCACCACAGTGCAAATGCAAAATGATACTCATTATGGTGAAACCAAGATACTTGGTCTTTATTGAAAAAAATATTTTGAAAACAAGCCTCCCATTTCCTATCTCTAGATCTCACTGTGTGCTAATGCCAAAACCAGATAGCCTTGAGCATCCTCAAGGTGCTTGATAAAGTCATGTTGTCAGGATTCTTTTAGAGGTTTCCAGGCGTGTGAAATTGTCACACAGAGGAGAACTGAGTGTAATTTGGAGAGAATGAAGAAAACAGAGAATGAAAGCTGTTTTCAGCTGCTGAGATAGTTGTATATTATATCTGAAGCAGCTGTGACTGTGACTACTTTTCTCACGATTTCAGAAGTTACCTCCATCCATGAGATTGTGGCTGTTTGCATTGTGCATTCCCCATTCTTCATTTCACAAAAACACCAGGAATCAGACGGAATGGCTTCAGCAGCAGTTAGTCCAGAGATAAATTTTGCCCTAGTTATTCATTTGCTCAGAGCAATAGAGTTTGTTATCATCTTTGGGTTAAAGAGATAGTTATCAGGCTCTTTCCAAAGCTGTATCTGTTAGAAGTTGTGTGGCCAGATACTAGAGAGCCTCTAAGGCTTACTGATGCAGGACCATGGAATACTGCAGCTGGCAGAAGCAATGGGGCCCTGTGAAGCATGAACTGGGACTGAGTAAATCTGTGCAGCAGTTGCAGTTATTACTGTGCCCTTACCTGTGATAGGTGTACCCTGCCATTTGTTTTCCTTCTGCCAGTATGAATGTGGACAGAGCTCGCCCCTAGAGCCACTGTCTGAGAGGGGCTGGGACAGGCGTGTGGCAGGCAGATGTGTACCCTTGTGTCTGTGTGGTAAGCGGCTGGTTTTCTATCACTTGGAGGCCAGCAGCATCTTTTCGAAGCTTATGGGAATAATCATAATAATAAGACCCCAATTCTGCTTTCCAGAATATGGACTACTAGTTTTTCCTTTGTTATTACAAGCTGAAATATGTTTTTGAATTTTGCTGCGCAGTTTCCAGAAGGCACTTTCACTGTGATAGGTTGTGGGAGTGTAGCTGGTGGCTTTCAGCCACCCTTTAAGGGCTGGGTGCAGCTCCCAGGTGCTAATGAGGTGTGAAACTTGGAGATTGCTGAAATAACACTGGCAATCAGAGCCCAAACTGCAGACCTGCATATGCATACACCATGCCAGGAGGATTTCGGCTAAAAAGTTACCTTAGCCAAGGGGGGAGGCCAGTCCAGAGAGGATTACATTGCAAAGAGCCGGTGTGAAAGATGCTTTGAAGGCATCTTCCCATAGAACACAAGTGCTCTCTCAAGTTGAAGTAAATATTGATACTTGAGTATAGGCAGCAATGTGCTTGTCATAATACAGCAAACCCATACAGCTTCTTCATGCCCTTCTGTAATTAGGGGGTACCCTTCCTGCAGCATTGTGGCTGCATGCCTCTTACCCACATCAGCCTCTTGTCTCTGAGAGCAGCTCAGAGGCTGATTGCTCCCAGACAAAATTTGTATTCTAGCAGTAGTGCCTTTAAAGAGACCAGGGAAGAAGACTGCTTGTTATTGTCCTCTCTACCAATTAATTTCTTTTAAGAGGTAGCTCTTTTTAGAACGAAAATGTCCTACCCTGGAGAGCATCGTTTAAGAAACAAAAATTGTCATATTAAAAGGTATTTATTATCCTGTAATTCCTTTCTCTGAAATAGATTTCTGGCTTAATTCAAGAAAAGGCTCAGAATTGAGGGTCATGGTGTGCCATTCTTTTGCGAGTGTTGCACTTCACGATTAAGTGGCCACTTTGAACAGCAAAAACATACTCTTTGTGCATTTCTTGCAAGGGCCTGGCAAGATGCCTTTGTCACAGGTACAAGTCAAGTAACTTCATTGCCTGCAGACTCTCCAAATAATTGTGTGCTCAGTTGTTTGACATTTAGTTGCTTCTTCTGTTCAACCCAGAAATATAAAACCATAAGCCTCAGCTGTGATGCCAAGAGAGACTCAGGTGTGTGATCTGCCCTTGAAGCCTTCAGGGAGGAGAGGCTGTCTGGAGGCATACTGCTGCTGGAAAGCTCATGCACCTTTTACCTGGTTCGTGCCTGGGAACCATCCCTGCTTGGATCCAAAGCACACGTATGGCAGCAGCAACAGGACAGGTTGCCTAATTATGCATCTGAAAAAGGAGATGATTGCCTTTGCAGATAAGTGAGTGTTTTGCCCTTTGTGCATGGACTTGATCAGCATCTGCTTCATTGAGTGCTGCACAGCTTGATTTCACCTGCATGCCATGTAGTCATCATCTCAGCTGAGTAGGTAAGAACTAAAAACTTAAAGATACTATATCCACTACTAAAACCAAGAACAGGAACACTCCCTGCATTATCTGTTAGAGTATTGTGTGGAACAGAATCATTAATAATTGGGAAACTTTTAGAAAAGAATGTGACTAAAAATAATACTCTGAATCTTATGTGTCTCTGATATGGGGTGTGTTTGGGATTAGTTTGAGTCTTGGTACAAGTTAGGAACTTGGGGATTTTTCCAGTTTTAGTTAATATTCATGAAAAAAAAAAAAAACATAAAGTCAGGTATCTTGGAGCCTGTAGAAGAAAGTGTCTTGCAAGTTTTGAGAGATGGTTATGATTGGTAACACCATAAACATGGAATCTTTCATAAATCATGCTGTGAAGATGAAGTCAAGTTCCAGGGTACTTGCTTTTCAAAATACAGAAAATGTTGTTTTCTTCCAGCTCATTAGTTTGTGGGCTAAGGAGGGGGCATGCCATTTCATAAGGTGCTGAAGTGAGGAAATTGCTGAAATGCCTATGAGATATATGGCCACTGGGGAAAATGCCACAATTTCTTGTGATGACTGTGCTCACTTTGACAGCAGAATGCAAAATCCTCAATTAAAGTGAAGAGGAAACCGTGTGTTTTGAACTTGAAAATAGAAGTAGAATTCATGGGCTTACCTCTGAAATGCAATCCTCATAGAAACATCCAATGCAATTAAATTGCTGAGCTGCTATTGTCTAATAATTAGAAACACTGATTTGGGGCAAAGATAAACCCAGAAACACAGGGGCTAGAATTGTCTCCCTTGTTAAATTGCACAAGAAAGAGAATGTAGGTCTTTTTTAAGAGAACCCATCTTTCAAATGGTTTGGCTGGGTACACCTACTCTCTTGGGAGCCTTATGCTCCCCAGCTAAGATCTTAAGAAGATAGGAGGATTGTGATACTTCCCAGCAGGAGCTGATTTGCCAGTGTCCTTTTAATTTGCACAGCATTCAAAATGCTTACCAGCAATAGCTAATCTTTTGTGAAGTGTTTAGCTTCTGATGGAAAGAGAACTGTAAAATCTAGTTCTGTGCTTGCCGATTTTTACTGGCAAATTGGTAGAAGGGAAGATACATAAATTATTAATTGTAATCAGTTGCCATCAGAACCAAATGGTTCATTATGACCCTGTCCTGCTGTGCAGTAAAGCCATTTTGTGCTGTCATGCTCTGTACTTCCAAGAACATCACAGAACAGGGAAATTCTTGATTATTCCAGAATAATGGTAAGTGGACCAAAGGATAAAAATATTAGTACTTGATAGCATGAAGTCTGGCTGATTGCTTAAATAGAGCTCTATTGCAGAACTGTTTTGATAGCAAATAGAGAATTGTTCCAACAAGCAGAAATATTCTTCAGATTAATGGAATCTCTGTGTATCTGTTGCTATTCTTTAAATGAAATACATCTAAGAGTTGTTCCAATAAATGTATCTAGAAATAAAGAAGTACTTCATATCTCACAGTCTACAAATACAATATATATTTGTGGCAGTTGCAATACTGCAGTGAGGGGCTGCTAAGAGTTTTATAGCTAGTTTACTTCCTCCTCTCCATCTCTTGCTGTTGGAACAGCAAGATAGGAATTCACGTATCATTTTCTAGTCAAATGTTAGGTAGCTCCCCATTCAACACCTCCTAGGCTAACATTTGGGAGCATGCTTAAATTACAAGCATGCACTTACTTGCAGCTGATGTCAGGGAGACTTCTTCTTGAAGTCTCACTGTGTATCACACGTTTATTTCTTACCTATAATTAAATTTCGTTTCCAGTAGTTTAAAATACATTTATCTCTGGAGCCCTTTTACATACAGCGAAGTGCAGCATCTGGTGAGTAATTCACTGTGTCTGCCCTGACTGAGGTGGAGCAGTGGTGGTTTATCCTGGCTGAGGAGGTAACTTTTATTAATGTGAGCAGTGAGTAAAATGCAGGCTCGATTGCCAGTGTGATGGTGCATGGTTGTGGAAGGTTGTCCAGCCAATAGAACACAATGCTATGGGCAGGTGACCAGTGTCTGGTGATACTCCTTGTGTGGCATTTTCTATGCAGCATTTCTTGGGTCACAGCTGGGGTGCATTCTGCTTTGGGACTGGTTTGAAATTATACTGAAATGTTGGGTCTGTTTCTGTTTTACTTCATTTTCTGTAGCAGGCAAATGCAACTGAAAAGGCCAAAGGTTTTGTAGTGCTGCTTTGTTGCTTTTTTCCCCACCCCCTGTAGTTTTCAGTTCCTCTGGTTACGCTGGGATTAAACCTCAGTGGCATAAATAGCTTTTATGTAGCAAAGTGCTTCAAAGTGATAATAATTCCATTTTTTAAGCAGTGAAGCATAGCACAGAAAATAAAAATACACAAATAATTGCTTAAAAACAGACGATAATTGGATAAATGTAGACATACACGGCTGTATTTTGTGTAGAGCATTTTCCAGATCTACTTACAATAATTCTGTAGCCAGGGCAACTTCAAAGTAGCTACATTCAGTTTCATTTAACACACTGAGCTTTTCCAGGTTTGTAATTAGCCGGTCCTTCAAGTACCGGAGAGCACAGCGCAAGGAGAACCTACTTCTAAAACGGTTGTTCTCGATTTACAGAAGTAGGATGAATTCTGCGGAAGGTTCTTTTGCTGCTGCACAGATCACATGTGCTCTTCTGCACATGAATCTTCCTCCTCTGACTGCCTTGTTTTACAGTCTTGTTGGCATAGCCGTGCAGTCCCTGTAGGTTTGCCTCGTTGTCAGAGTTTACTGGTGTTGCTACAAGAGGCATTAACTGGGCTGTAGGCTGGCAATAAAAGCGTATTAGTAGCTGGTAAATCTAATGGAGGTAACATCTGTATTACATGCTCCTGTGTCTTGTTCCCAGATAGGGAAAATGACTGCAACTGGATAGACTGCGGTGCTGAAGCCAAAGCGAGAATTAAAAGACACAAATGTTTCATTGTCCAGGCCTAAACAGTGTTCAGTGCTGCAGTTGGTGAGGATGCTGAGGCCGTGGGCTAGTGAGTGACAGTTAATTGGTTGTTTCTCCAGAGCTGGACATCTGTGAAGTGATGGAATTTGTCTGAAAACACTTTTCCATGGGCAATGAGGAAGTAAGCTAATTGTTGTCAATTATGTGAAGTATTCCCTATATTCGCTGTTCAGGAAAAAGAAACCAAAATTGTGACTTGCTGGTCTGAACCCTTTATTAATACTGATGGGAACTTTGTGTGCAATGTAATTTGCATGACTAAAAATCTTGTGCTGACCCAGGCCTAACAGGGTGTTTTGGCTGTGGAAACAGCATGTCCCATGCACACGAGCTGCTCTCCCTCCGCTTCAGCACTTTTTTGTGGCATCCCAGTCCTGGTGGCAGTGGTGGCCCTGGCCATGAACCATTATGTCCAGTCACATACAGCCCAGCGCTTCTTTATCTGTTCTGTTTCGACTGCATCCAGCCATGGCAAGCTATGCATTCGATAAGATTGTGTGAAGATTCTGAGCATTTGGAAGCTGCATCCAGTATTGGGCAGAGCATCTAATTTGAGGCTTGCTTTTCAAGGCTAAAGCCAGACCCTGTATTATTGCCTAAGCTCTGTGTATTGTGTGCATGTGGATAGCTGACAGCCTCAGAACAGGATTAGCATGACCTGTCATGCAGTGAAAATCCCAAGGATGTGAGGTTTCTGAAGCTCGCACCACCACAGCCCTTGGGCAGAGCTGTGATGTGCCCTCTCTGGCTGTTTGTCATTCGCAGCCTGTCACCCTGAAGCATTGCTTATGTCCACCCTTAGAGCAAAACAAACCCAAAGACAACCTCATGCTATGGATTGCTCCTTTCTGTGAAAGGTGTGGGATTTCCCCCCATGGGGAGCAATTGCCCAGAGGTGGGAGCCCCAGAGGGACCCTCTCTTGAGGCAGGATGTCCCAGTCATGATACCCTGCACTGCCCAAGCGAGGTGGTGGGACTTTGCAGAGTGCAGGTTGTGCTGTCCATCACGGGAAGGGTCTGTTCCCTGCTGCCTGTTGCAGAACCATTTCTCTATTTTCATAGACTCATAGAATCAACTAGGTTGGAAAAGACCTGTAAGATCATCAGGTCCAAATGCTACCCCAGGGCTGCAAGTCACATTTTATACCTGCTGCTTAACTGGAGAAAAAAATCTGCAGTTTCCAGATTCAAATCAGGATGAAAGTGGTGGCTGGGGAGCCCGTGGTGCTTCCTTCTGTTGGGTAGGAAGTGCCAGGTGCTGACATTCGTAATGGGTTAATAATATGTATGCATTACAGCAAAGCCAAAGTTGAAGAGGAACTTCCAAGAAGGGCTGTGCTACAGCAGGTTTGATAAGTTCCTGGCTCTTGAAAAGTCAGCTTTAAAACAATTATAGCCCTAAATATATTTTTTTTATTGCTGTTTATGTGTAATATAATTTATTATACATATCATTCCATGGCTTCATGGGAACCAGAAAGAATTTTTATGATTATGCCTTTGTTTTTGTGTCTTTTGGCATTTAATTGAACTTTATCCTATGTTCTAAATGTTACCTAATGTTTGTAATTGCTTGTAATATGTTTTCTAATGTTTGAGTTTCAATACAGCAAATAAAACATTTTAAATAAATGCTGATAATAAAATCATGATATTAGAAAAGCAGTGCTATATAATCTATATATAGTGCCTATAAAATGGCAATTCATTATTTGCAAATTACCCAGATGCTAATTTGATTGTGGCCTTCAACAGTGTCTGGTCTCTGAGTTGGCAGGAAACATGCATGTTTGATTGCTGCTTCTGGCAGCTCAGCTTTGAACTTTTTTGAACTGTCAAAGTGTGTTACAAAGGTCAAAAAGTCAGTCTTTATAATAGTTAAAGAAAGAAAACGGGCAAAAAAAAAGTGGAAGACAATTTAAATAACAAATCAATGAAACTTTATCAGTAAGTGCCAGATCAGGCTCAATGAAGCTTTATCAGTAAGTGCTAGATCAGGCTCCTAAGGCCTGCTGCCTTTTCTTGTGAAAGCACAGAATGTGGCATAAATGGAGGTTGTTGCCTTTTTGTTTTAGGCATCCAGCTGATGGCTGACATACTTCTCTTGATCATTGTTTGAACAGCTTTTTAACCCAGCCTTTCAAAACTGACACATAAAGCTGTTGATGTTTTTTATCTTTATTTTTAAGTTCTGATGTGTAGCCTAAATGAAAGCACACCCAGTACTCATTGAGTCATCTCGTATCACCTCCTGCAGGAACCTGAGCCGAGGGGTGTTTGATGTGCGAGTGCTGTTACTATCAGGGGTTTGGGCATTTGTGTGGAAGATTAAGCATCGTATAACTTGGCCATTCATAAGGGGATGATTTAGTTCAGTTTGGTGGGGTGTGTTTAAAAAGGTACCTGATAGCTTGCAGGTTGTACTGCACAGGAGGGGCTGCCCAGGCTGGGGAGATCTGCAGGTTTCCGTGAGTGGGTGTTTGCTGGTCCCACCTCCTCCAGGTTTACTCACTAGAGGCTGTGTATCCTGGCACAGCCTGATTTCACCTGAGCCTCTTTTCACCTGAGGCAAACTGGTGGGCTTGGAAAGTTCAAAAGCTTTGAAGAAACTGAAACTTAAGTGAAACTCTTGTTCAGGATCATACTTCTCAGTAGTGACCATGAGGAGGTCTCTCATGTGTTCAAGCCACCTATGTATTTAACTAAGCAGCTGGCCCTGTCTCCATGGGAAGCAGGGGTTTCTGGTGTGTCACTGTTTCTTGTGATACCAGAAGGTGGAGGTCTGGGTCGAGTTCGTTACCTGTAGGTTGCATCAAGTGACAACAAAACATGGAGCAACTTCTGTGGGTTAGCCTGTGTGGTGCCTGTGGATCTGGGGGAGTGCAGGCCTCATTCATGTTAAAGACATTTATACATTTTTGTCTGGATATGTGCTATATGTAAAAAATCTTTAACTATAAATTTCTCACTCTTTTGTCGTAACACTGCTATTTTTGGTAAATTCTGGTTCCAGCTTAGAAGTAACAGTTTTTCATTATATATCAAACACCATGGTGCACACACTGGTTTGGAAGCTGCTCCTTTTACTGTGCAGTGAAAGAAGTTAGTAAAGAACTGTTTTATTTTACTCCGACATGGAGTGTTAAAGTGTGGATCGTGGCGGATCCACAGGTCTGTGCCACTTTTTACCATTACCTGAAAATTGACTCTGAAGGCCACACCATTACAATATGAGAGCGTTATTTCAAATTACATTTACTCCAGAGTGAATTGGGAGGCTTTGGCATAGTGCCTAGTGTACACTGAGCTTGCCAGCAGAGGAAGTTAATCAGGAACTGTTAGTTCAAGGTGAATTCTTGCCCTGTTTTAGTTTGAATGACCTTCCATGGTAGACAGTCCTACATCTTGGGTTCATCTGTTCAACTCCGGGATTAGGTTGTGTATATTGAAAAGCATGATTTTCTTGAAGACAGTCCTGAAACAGTCACTGAGCCTGTTTGCTCCCTCATTCCCAGCTGTGTTGCCGGGTGCAACCAGAAACTCCAACATAAAATATTGGTGTCATCTGGGAGATGTCCTCTGTTGGCTGAGTGTCCTGGCTGGCAATTTTTATATTGTGTTGGGATCATTAACATCCTCCCCCACCAAGATTTTAGCGGATCATGAAAATACAGTGTTAGTGAGCTGTGGAATGTCATCCTGAGAAATTCAAGCTGTACAGGGTCAACAGAGATTGCCATTTGGCCGAGAGGGAGTTTTGCTGTCTGGCAGAGATATGCTTTTCCTAAAAGAATGTTTATTGTTTCTTTAAGCATCCATGTCCCTCTTCAGGCCTTACTGCACTCCCTTGTCGCCTTCTGACATAACTGTTGTGGTTCTGACAACATATGCTTTTTCTTGTAGGTTTCATGTTCTTAATTAGGTTTAAACTTTGATGTTTTCCATTATCTCAATGTTTTTCAGACTGAGATTTTTTTTGCATAATGCCTGTCTTCCCTCTGTGGCAGTTATTTTGGTTTTCACAGGTAAATGTGCTGGCTGGAATAGAACGCTTTCCTGATGTCCGTACTTCTGTTGTTTTCATTATTGTTTTGCTTTGTGATATTGTATGTATCTGAATAACTTAAGTATTTTGACATCTGATACAATAGTGGGCGCTAAATTCTGTCAGTGCTGTTTGCTTGAAAAATGTGGTATTTTTCTGATTCAAAATTATAGGACTTAGGCTGAAACGAGACCTGTAGCTTGTCTTTCTAGTTATGAAACTGTTGTTTTCACTAGGTATTTTGTAAACCGCGAATAACTGTAAGTTTCCGCAGGGGAAAATAATTTACAGTGCTGGGTAATAGCCCTTACTCAGTAAAGCACATGAAGTCTTGCAAGTTAGGCAGTTGCATCAGTGTGAACACTCATATGCTTCAAATTGAAGATGTTTGTTTCCTTGAATCTGTTCCTTAATGCCAAAACATTTGCTTATAATTTCAGTGAATTGGCTTTTGATGTCCTAATAAACTTTTTTGTTATTTATTGGCAGCAGTGCTAAAAAGGAGTGAGTTTCAAAGATGCATGCCCTTTAAGTTGATGCATGAACAAGAGCATTTAAAATGCCTGCTTCAACATTAAGTAGGGAAGATGGATCCATAAGGCTGGTCACAGTCATAGGAGTGTAAATGCTGTGCAGAGATGTACAGTGAAATGCCTTAAAGTGCTGAAGAATGTTTGCCAAGGTGCTTAAAGGCATCCAGCTCACATTGGTTTTGAATGAGAGACCCATAGAGCTGAGTAGGAAAAACTTCTGTTAGCAGTTACAAGTTTTAGAGATTTGAAGTGGTTTTTCACTTCACTTCATAACAAACCAGGTCTTTTGATATTCTCATAAAAGGTGAGCAAGAGATACTCTTTGAACACAGTGCTGTGTTATGCACACACATACCAGAGAAGACCTGGAGGTTCAGGCATTCTCCTCACTGACCTGCTGTGGAGCAGGAGGCTGCGTGAATAATGGCAGTCACCCGTAGCATTTCAGAGAGGTCTTTTCTTTACCAGCCTCCAGAGCATAATGGAAATGCATCCTATTGACAGAATTATCATGTCTGCTGCAAGCTCCTGGTCTTAAGCGTCTGTATACCCCCTCAAATTATTTGAAAAAAAAAAAAATAAATTAGAGCAGGAATCTTCTGTCCCTAGTTGTCATGTTTTTGTCATAAACCTCAACAACAGATTGAATGTCTGCCTGAAGGACCTGTCTGCCTAAAGGACCAGTCTGCCTTAGCCTGTGAAATGTCCCAAGCGCCGGTTTCACTGCAGGGCAGAGCTCTGGCTCAGAGGCTGGGCGCTAGAACAGAAGTGGTAGGTGGTATCTGTAAATGCATGTGTCAGGTAGTGTGACCAATAGCCAGCGGTAAAGTCTTACATTACAGGTTTAATTAAAGAGTCACAGGGAATATGCATCATCTGAACATTATAACGCTCAGAGGGAACTTTAAGTCAAAGCCAAAGGATAATAAGAATTAAACCACATTTTAACCATGTACATTACAAGGATTTATATTCTTTGCTGGAGCTGAATAATGCATTAGTGTAGTGCCCTAACTGGTGTTACATATGACCTTATAAAATGTTGTGATCCTTTCAAGCATTTTTTATTAAGTAGAAACCCAAGTATTTTTTCCAGCTATCCTGCTTTCATAGTTTTTCCAAGTTTAAAATTGATTTTGGAACATAGCCTGGAAAGAACAATTATACTAGCTTCATTATTTTTAGGGAAATTTGCATAGCTTACTTCTACACAGGTATATAAAGACATAATGGTACAAGATGTAGAAGAATTGCTGTGAAGTGCTTTGCTTTTCTTTGCCAGAATTTCATTTAAGCATGAGATACCATCTCAGGGATTGAGCACAAACCTGCAATTTCAGAGAAAAAGATGGAAGTTGCTTCTTTAGTTTAAACTTCTTTATGTGTTACCAGAGACTAACAAAAAGTAGGAAAAAACAAATAGCTTAAAATAAAGAATATCTTGTGTCTGTGTAATAAAACAAGAAAGTGGACAGAAAGGCATCATCACTGTCATTATCAATCACCATCTGATCAGGCAGAGCAGAGATGCAGTCACAAAGCTCTTGCAATATCTTCTTCCCAATCGCACCGTGAGTCACTAGTGAGGTCACTAAGTTGGTGTATCAGGCTTTTTGGTTCTGTTGTGTTGCTGTTATTTGACAGCTCCTTCTCCTTGCAGCCCTTCGTGAGGGTGATGTGTGCTGCTGTTACTGATTGCTGCTGTTGATTTCGAGGCAGTGCAGGTTGCTAAAATAGCTTTTGACTTTTATCTTAGGTAAATGAGTTTAAAGAAATGGAGCTAAATGCAAAGAATGGTTCTGGCTCTGTCAATGAAGAGAATAAAAGGTGGCAGTTCAAGAGGACTCTAGTGGTGAACTCTCAGACAAGTCTCTCAGGTCTCTACAGTTCAGGGTCTGAAAATCCTGTGTGAGCTTTGAAAATGTCACCACATTCATACACTAAGCTGAGGCAGGGCTGTGATTGTTCAGGTATGTACCTGCCTACCTCTGCAAAAGGAATTGACACCTGGATGAAAGATTGCTGTGCTGGCAGACAGTGGCACTGCACAGTCCCGAGCTTGTTTCCTAGTGGCAGAAGGTAAAAAAGGGCTCTCAGGAGATGCTTCCACCTCTCACTGTGATGATATTTTCATTACAAAAGCCAACACAATGTTAGTAACACTTGTGTGCCCAGGCCCTTTGTTTCTTGAGCACTTAAGTGTTTCCTGCTAGATAGGACTGTGCTAGCTGGGCTTTTTCCACGGGACCTTTATTGTAATTGAAGCAGGACTGCTGTGTAATCTGTAAGACCATGTATAGGTAGAAGGCAAGTGTATTTCTCCTTTCTTTGGTCTCTAATGATATTTTCCTAGCAGATTTTCTGCCCTGTAGCCCAAAGTTTCAAATGTTTACCCAAAACCCTGTAAAGGCCTCCCTCATCTTCAAAAACTTCCCCTTCATTTTATGCCTTCCTCTGGATCATTGACGACAGCACCCTGCTCCTTAAGCACCTTTCTTTAATGTAGATATTGCTGGTGCTAGGTGCTGTCTCCCTGCTTTTTAGCATTGTTTTTTTTTTGTTTAGTAAGTATATTTATGTAATATATAATGCCAAAAATAGTTCTAAAGGAATGTGGTACTCTTTCTGGTTTACAGTCTTGGTGTGGCTATATTATAGCAATATCGGCGTTATATGAGGTGTGTTCAGGTAGTGGAATGAGTGAAAAGGAGTTAATACTGATGTTTCTTCACAAAGCTACAAAAAAAAAGCTACAAAACTTCTTGGCATTAGTTTCAAAATCTTAGCAGGATCCCCTTGTTATTTAACAAAATATAAAATACTTTGTCCAGAGAGCACAAACCTTCAGGCAAATTTCTAAACACCAGAACAAGCTTAAGACTTGGTATTTCTGCATCAGCCCTCATGTCTTATTATTTGGGTTTGTTTGTTTTCACTGTTCTTGTGTGACTCAGAAGTATATAGACAAGTGCTAGGCAAGATTGAGCATTTTTTGATTATCATTATTAGAAAGTAAAGCTGTGTAAGTCTGTGTGGGTGACTGCGCTTTTGTGTAGGTGATGCTGTGGTCTGAGCATGAGAAAGGGATATGCTGATTGCTCTGTTGTAACTGGTATCTTACAGCAGGCTGAGTACCAGAAAATCTTGGACAAGGCAAGATGCTACTTACATGTTTGCCCTAACTGGATAGCTGGAAATCTATTGTGAACTTCTAGCTGTCATAAAAGAGCCATCTTGTCAGCCCTCCACAGTCTTACTGGCAGGGGCTTGAGCCCTGTCTTACTCTTTAGTAATGAGCTGAGGTGTCATTGGGTGCATTTCCACAAGGGACTTCCAAATTTTTATGCTGGTATTTAGATCTGAGCTCAGCTGCTTCTAATGTTTACATGGTGTCTTGAACAATGATGTCTTTGGAAGGAGTGGTAATGATTTGTGTGGCTCCTCAGGCCCTCCAGGAACTAGTGTCCCATGCTCTATGCAACAGATAGTAAACTGTGAGGCAACTGCAGTGAAGACTCTATTCCCAGCTTCAGCTGAAGAATTTGCTGTGCGCTGTTTCTCTGCTCATGATTCAGTTTTAAAGGCCCATTTAAGTGAAATTGGATACACTACAAAGTGTTGGTTTCATGTGTTTTATTTGCAGTTTAATCAGCGTGATCCAGCTGCCACTGCAGGGGAAACCAGAGCTCGATTTTTAATTATCCCTGCTTTGCCTGAGTTAGGAATTCCCAATAGTGCTGTCTGAGGAAAGATGCCAAAACCCGCATTGTTCTTTAATTAGCTGTTGTAATTGTTTCAGTCTAATCTCCATGATTAGCAGCAGCATTAAATACAGCAGTACGAATAGGCCTGCCCTCTTTGTGCTGCCCTAGTAAACACAATATTCTTACTTCTGGTAAGGGACATAATATAAAATCAATTAAAGCCAACTACTGTTGATTGGAAAATGATAAAGAACAGATACCATGAAGTGCAGATTGCTTTGTAAAGTTGGTATATAACCATACTTCTGGGATGGCTTTATTGCCTGGTTTTGGAGAAAACAAAACCAGAATAACAACCTCTGTTGCAGAGAAACCTTTGGAGGTCTTGCAGAGACTCCATCCTGAGCCCTTGTACGAGCTTCAAAATAGTCTTTGCTGTCACTAAGGTTAGTGCCAGTCCAGTTTTCAGGAAAAGCTCATTTTTGCTACCATGCAAAGCAGATGCTTGTCATCCTGTCAAACATGAGCAATTGTAGAATATTCTACTGAGAGGCGAGTTGTTATTGTAAATTTATACGAGTTTTATTCTGACGCTCAAAGATGCTCTGCAGTGGTACATTGGTAGTGGGGAATTCTGCTTTGTAGGAAACGTGTCTGCATAAGCATATGTGTTTGATCTGTTTCAGAACAGATTATGATGTTTACACACATAAAGATACAAGAAAGCTGCTTCATGAGATATAAGTACAAGTCCCATGCCTGCTTTGGTGGTGTTGAGGTACTTGCTAAGGTACCAGTTGCTACCTTTAAGTCCCTAAATACCTTTGTAAATTGGCTTTAAGTATCATTGCATGTGGGAGAAGTAGGAATAATACTCTTGGAAAATGCAGACTTAAGGTAGGTCATGCAGTTTAAAGTGAGCGTAAAATGAGCACTTGTAGAGAAACGTAATTGCAGTAGTAGTGGTTGTAGTCACAGACTGTGGAAATGGGAATGTTAGGGCTGGTGCTGTGTTTTTGTGAAGTAGTTGACAGAACTTCTTACATCTTTTGATGACATCCGTTAGAGCTGCTATGCTCAAAGCGTCACAAGCAGGACTGGCAGCATAGATTGAGGTTTTGGATGTCAGAGTGCAGGTGTACATGGACCTGGGAAAGACTTTCTCGGGGCATATGCACAGGAAAGCTCAGGGGCTGGAAGAATTTTCTTCTTGTGGAAGCCATGTGAAAAAGGAGATGTTACCCTCAGCAGGAGATTAGGGAAATTGGGTTTTGTTGCACCTAAACCCAGATTTTCTGAGTCTAAATCCAATTCAGTTTAAGCACTTAAAGAAAGCGGGCTTTTGTATTTGTCCAATGAGAAATAAACTCGACTAAAATCTGAATGTATATTTTGGATTATTTCATTGGAGGGCACTTTATGTGAGGACAAAAGCTACCTATGCGCTAGAACAAATGTTGAGTGATTGTGGAAGTCATTGTGCACGTGCTAAATGTTGCGAAGCTGGATGTTGTCGAAATCTGTAACTGCCCATACAAAACCACCAATTAAATAGGTTTGGCTTTATACTGCTCTCTTACTCTTTCTGCCTGTAGTACACATAATGGAAGGAGAGGAAAAAAAGTGCCCTTTTTTTATCTCATTGGTTTATCTGTAATTTTCCAGTTTATAGACCTGATTAAAAGTATAAGGAGGAAATAACTGTACATAATTCCAGTGACCTTAAAAACATATGTAACTGCATTTGCTCTGTCAAAAGCAGCACTTGATAGATCCTGTTTACTGCCAATTTCACTACTCGCTTTGCAGTAACAATATTAAGATTGATCAGTTGAAGTAGGTCTGTACCTGGAAAAGAGTAAGAGTTAAATATTGTAGGGGGATGGCACAATCTCCCTTTACCATTTATCTTCTAGGGTTTCTTGTCTTTTCATAGAGGTGCAGAACCTCAGCCCCTTTAGGGAAAACTGATGCTTGACTTTTACAGTACTGGCTGGTTTCCAGTCTGAAGATGATAAGCTCCAACATGTGCAACCCTTGCTTTTGTACAGAGGCTTGTTTCTCCACCAAGCAGGTCACCTATCCCGTTGAACTTAACTGCTAACACAAGCCAGCTAACAACAGGCTTCTACTGCTGTTGTGTTTTATGCAGAGCTTAAGAAACCTGTTAATGAGCCAAAACACTGCTAGCTCTTGTACAGTGCAGGCAGTGAAGGAACACAGACCTGTGCTGTAAGAAGATACTGAACAGTATAGGCTGCTTAAAGTATTGAAATGAAAGAGTTGAAGCAATATAAGATGGGAAAGGTTGGAGAGTTAAGTCTGGTTTCTCTGCATGAAGGATTTTTTGCTTCCATCTGTTCAGGAGGAAGCTGAACAAGGCATTAATTAGCTGACCATTTATGTTGGTGCTGAGGTGCAACCCCTTGAAGATTTCTTTAAACCTGTGTAAATAAGCTGGGCTAGTTTTAGTGCTTCCCTAGTTAAAACCAAGGGATTTTGGAATAGAGGAATTCTGAGATGGCAGCAAAAGTGTGACCTGCTGAAGTAGTGGGGTTTCCAGAAGTGATTTCTGCCGGTGTTTAGAAACCAGTGACTGACAGGCATTGTGGAGTCAGGATGTCTTCCTACCAGCTCTGCAGTCACAGTAAATGGATCAAGCTTGTTTAATTTTCCTGCTTCTGTCCCATTTTGAATTCCCATAAAAGAAAAAATTTAACAAATTACATGGTAAATATAAGAAGTATTCTGCACAAAAGCTGAGGGGACCTGCGTTAATTATTGTATTACCTTCCTCCACTGCCAAAAATCACTGATTTTGCTG
Organism: Psilopsiagon aurifrons; assembly: GCA_025447955.1. Taxonomy (NCBI): domain Eukaryota; kingdom Metazoa; phylum Chordata; class Aves; order Psittaciformes; family Psittacidae; genus Psilopsiagon; species Psilopsiagon aurifrons. Next base: position 25,301 of record JAOEHY010039291.1, read on the forward strand.
TAAGTTGAAATGGTTGCAGTATTTTCTTCATATTTCAAGAAATATCTTGAAAACAACAAAAAAGTTGGGCAGATAGTAAGCTCAGTACCACTCACACCACTGGAATGAGTTGAAAATGGGCAGAGAATTTGAAGGTACAGAAGACGCAGCAGCAGCATTAATCTTTTCACCTTAGAGGTAAGCCAAAACACTCTTAATGGAAAGTACTGTTACTCCTAAAGAGGAAATATTTTTAACTATCATGGTTTTCATTTTGGCACACTTTACAAAATTTCTTTCTTAAATAAAGCTCTGAAATTTTTGATCAGAAGGAATAGAGAGCAGCAGAGTACTGTCATGCAATTAAGGGATCTTTGGCTTTTATAAATACTTAACCTCTCAGACACAGATACTTTATATGGTAAACATAAATGCTCTCATTGTTATAAATGTACATTGATTCTGTACATTCATATTCTGTAGAGCACTGCTAGAAACTGAAGCCAAAGTTACCCGAAAGAAATGAAATGAAGAGGCAGGTTTGTTGCTGACAGGAATGGCCTGTGCATAAGTGGGTTTGAGGGAATTGCGCAGATTCGGGGCAGCGGGAGGCAAGTGCTGCCACCTATCCCTTTTCCCAGTGAGTGTGCTGCAGTGTTTGATCCCCCCCCCCCAAGAGACACCTTGGGAATACCGTGGAGGGATGGTCTGATGCCACCTATGGGTTTTCAATATGTGTATATGAAGTTATGCAATTCTAATGTCTCTCAGGCTCGCCAGCAGTGCACCTAAACAGGATTGTAAAACCTGCTCCATGTTTGGTGTAATATCACCTGCAAGGTTCTTGCACTTGCATAATCTTGTCTTGTGGCCATTAGGAAAGAAAATGTGATTCTGAACATGAATTTAAATAATTAATTACCGCACAAGCACTGATGGCATAAGTGCTGCAGAGCTTCTCCTGCTGCTTTTCAGTAGTGACCAGTCCATTCTTGCGCTGAGGTGAGGAGGTACCATCCTTGCAGCAGCTCCCAGCAGCCTTGCCAGCCACATGAGGAACTTCTCATTGCCTAATTTTACATCTAGAAACAAGAGATACACAGTAATTGGCTGCCTAGACTTCTTGCAATTGTTATTTTAAGACTTTTAGTTAGCAACGAAGAATATGAAACTTTCTGTTCTTTGCTTCTTGGGTTGCAGTGCAATTATGCCACTGATGTGCTCATTATAATTTGTCTCCAGTAATCCTTAGGGACTCCAGAGAGCTGCTTCCATTAGACTATTAAGTTCAGGCTGTACCAACTGTATCAACCAGCAGAATTTCTCTTTAGAGATAAGAGTGCATTAGAATCAGAGTATATTTATTCTAAATCTCATGTGTGCACATCTTGCTGTGAGACTTTCTGTGGAGCTGGCTAAAAATGTAATATTCTGTTTTCTGTTTAAACGGGCATCACTTTGCTGCTTGTTTAGTTGTGGGCTGCCGTGAGCTGAGGGTGTGGAAGAGATGATTTCATCAGCCCCCGAGCCAGATCCTTTCCCAGCCAGGGCTCACCCCACCCCTTCCAGTACAGATAGCTCCTGCAGCTTTGAAATGCACAAGTCTTCCCAATTTGGCCTTAAACTGTAGGAATGTCTGTGGGGTTCTTGCTGGCAATGTCCTCTACAGTGCTTTGTTTCATAAAGTACCTCAAAAAGTTTGGTATATGATTGAGAAAAGCCACCACCTTTGAAAGCAAGCATGTAACCTAAAGTGACCGAGGTCTCTGCAGCTCCCAGGCAGTGCTATTGCCATGTGAAGTAGTGGTGTGAGAGCCTATCAGGCCACTCAGCATAACCAGGAAAATGTTGATTTTCTTCTCTGTCACCATGGCTGCCTGTAAAACAATTGAATGAAATAAACAGAAATCAGTTGACTCCATCTGAGCATTTTTCTGGTTTAAACTCAATTCTTTATTGAGCAATAGAGCTCCTCTGGTTTACTAGCTGAAGATCTGCCTTAACAGGGTTCTTTGCTTGGGATTTTTGCTTGGTTTTTTCTTTTCTGCACTTTTTACTCTTTTTGAAATAATATTTTTGAATTTTTTTGTCTGTGTGAATTTCTGAATTATTGCAGGAGCAATCAAGGGATGTTGAAGGCTTCTCTGGGAAGCAACGAACAAGCTTCGATTGCGAGAATTACATTGAGAATTACCCTGGAAGGGTTCACGGCAAGAGTGTTTTCCGGCTGTTACAGGGGATGGTAACAAAACCAGTGATTGAGTCCCACACTGGCTCCTAGGAGCTGGCATTTTGATCTCCTGCTCCTCTCAACAAGGTGCCATCTGTGCAGAGGTGCTGAGACAGGCTCAGAGCTGGGCACCTCCTGTGGCCGCAGCACGGCTCTACCCTCTCTGCGCTGAGGCTGGGCACTGAAAGCACCTTTGTGTTCTTGCACAGGCTGTTTTTGTCTAGAGAATATCCTGAGACATCCAAGGTTTGCTCAGGTCCTGCTTTGCAAGGCTGCGCAGGGAGGATAACGATTGCACCACGCAGCTACCTCTGCCGGGCTGCAGCTGCAGACAGGGAGCTCTTTCAGCAGCTGTGTGACAGCCGTGTTATTCTTACAGAGGAAACACGACTGAAAAAAATCTCCAAGGTACATCTGTGGAAGAATTCCCTTTCTATAGTAAAAATAAGTAAGTAAATAAATAAAAATAACAGTGAACATCATTTTTTAATTGAGTCAAAAAGTGACTGTACCAAAGGACTCCTTTTTGATGTCTATGTTGCCGCTAGGACTAAGGGATGTTTCTTTTAACTCTGAAAATATTTGCATTGATCTGTTCTGTGTTTGTCCTTCAGCCATTTAGTGACATACTAGATCTTAAAACTGTAACATCCTGATGGATCTCTTGCCTCCTTTGCTATCACATTACGGTGGTTACAGTTTTGCCTCTTAAGTGATGCACAGTTTCAGGTCTGTCTCTGCTCAAAATATCAATTGCAGAGTATTTTCAAACAAATTAGAAAGAAGGGGTGGGGTGAAATTGGCAGACTGGTTAACTGAAGGATACAGCAGTGAGCTCATATTTTATAGCCTGCAAGGACTCAATATGAAAGTTAAGATCTTTAAATAGGAATTTAAACCTGTCATTACTCAGCATAGTATCCTTCAGATATATCACTTCTTCATGTCTTTTCTGGCCTTCTAGTAAGGGTGAAAGACAAATACGAACAGTCATAGAACCATAGACCTTATTTGGGTTGAGAGGTACAACACTATGTTTTCTGTTGTGCTCTGGGAAGGTGGCTGCTGTAGCCATCAGTGCTTGCTGGCTAGATAAATGGCAACAGGCGGTGGGAAAACTGGTATATGGGTAGGTTGAGCTACTGAAGGACTGGCTGACTGGAGGAAATAGCAGCTGGGAGTGACAATCGCCAGCAATTACCAGGTTTAGCTCAGGAACTGAAGAGAGCATGCAGGCTATGTCAGTGGCTAGACTGCTCAGCTACAATAACATGTATGTTGCACCCTCTCTACAGTTGCTAAGCAGAACAGTGTTTTTAGCGTGTTTGTTGTCTGCATAACTGTTCTGCATGTGCTATGGTAGTTGCAGCTTTCTAGTCTCCAGCGCTCCTTGGGACCAAGCAGTGTTGGCAGCCAAGTAATTAGTCTCCAGTACAGCATGGGAGTTACCTTTATTTTATACTAGTTAGCTGTAGTGACTTCAAACTCATCTGAAATTGCCCTCTTGAGACCCTGACGTACCAAAAAACATGTGATCTCCCTGCTTTCCTTTTCTTCCCTCTTACATTTCTACCTTCTGTCACTTCTTACGTGCCTGTGTGGTTTTCCATTTCTTCCCATCACATTGAGCAGCAGCACAGACCGTCGTAATTCAGTGGTGGGCATGGACTATAGAATAGCTGCTTGGTCTTGATTCGTACGTCATTGAGTAATCAGAGTGGTTTACTTCATAAATCATTCCTTGCTGCAGATGAACAATCAGGACATCAGAAACTGCTAACTTCTACTCAATAGTTTCTGAATCTGTGGTGTCATCTGAGTACAGCAGTTGTATCTCTTATTATAGCAACATATATTTGCTTTACTGGTGGCTAAAATCAGCTGTGGACCATATGGGTAGCTTCTAAGCTCTTTTGGATTTACTAAAGTATTGCTTAATGGTCATGTACTCAAATATCTGGCATCACAATGTCTGTTATTTGGCTTATAAAATAGTGAAACACAAAACTGTCAGCTGCCAGAACTCTGTCAGAAAGAATTCATGACTTACCTAATTTTAATGTTGGTGCACATTCTCATTTCTTTTTATATGGACCTTGTGAATTGGTTGTGAAGCCTTCCTTATGTAAAATGAACTACAAGCCCAAATGATATTTCTTTTAGGTTTTCTAGAAAGGGAATGTTGATTGTAAGATTTTTGATAATTATATAGGATGTCTTGATTAGGAAGTCTTTTCCCTACAGCTTTCCAAGCCAGTTCAGGAAGATATTTTGTTTTATTTTTTGGTGGAAATTCTTTTTTGCTTGTGCTAATATTGAAATGTCCAATATTTCAATGGAGATGTGTGTGGTGAAGTGTTCGGGATGAAAGATCCTGTATAAGCATTAACCTCTTACTGCATTTTAGTGCAAGCTGGCCACAGACTGCAGGAGCTCAGAGATAGATAAATCATCCTTGTTTTCTCCCTTTGAATTTGCTGAATCTGCAAATAGGATTTGATGCCTCTTAGTTTGCTTTAGATGATCTGTAGCTTTACCATGGAAAATGCCTTCTGTTTCTCTTGCAGGTTTGGGCAACTCTCATGTTTTTTTAAATCCTTACAATGCAAGAGGTCAGCCCTATTTAGTTAGAGATGTACTGTTTCATGACTGTTCTACTTACATAGTACTGTACTATCATATTCATATCCCTCAGACCTCATTCTGCATTGAATTATGTCTGTGTCCTGTGCAGTTTTCTACTGCCTGAAGGAAACGCCTTCTGGCTGGAAGTGCTCTGCTGGAAGGCCGGTGTGAAATGGTAGCATCCCAGAGCTGCTGCTGGTCTGTGCAGGCTGCACAGAGCTGGTCCCATAATCAGCTCTTGTCTAGCTCTCCCTGCGTTTGTTCGGTTTGCTATTTTATGCACATACTACTTTTAGTGGGATGAGTGTCAGCTGCATGGTAATTACAGCTATCCTCACTTCGAATTAAACAGACTTGACACCAAAAAGCCTCAGGCTTCACTGGGAGCCCAAGCTTTGTCAGCAGCCCTGAGTCACCATGAGTTACGTGAATGCGCGAGCTGAAGAAACATGATTCTTCCTTTGTTCCCTAACCTTTTCTGAATAGGCAGCAGGAATTGCCTCTCTGGGAGTTAGCACCTAGCATTTCACTGGGGCCTGAAAAGCTGCCAGTCACAAATCTTGTAATTCTTAGGCATCTTGTTCGGATACTGGGAAAGTGCCACATCAGCAGCTCTATCTGTTGCGTTGCAAAACAGAAAATGTTGTGGTTTTTTACATTTTAAGTCCTCGTTTAAATATCCAGCTTCCTCTAAGTGCATCAGCAGAGTGGATACCTGTCAAAAAAGTGTTTTTTCCCTTCCACCCGCTCCTTTACTTGCTTTGTTGCAAACCAGATTCTTCAGAACAGAGGTTGCAAATTTATGAGGTTGCAGTGAAGACAAACAGGCTTTTCCCAAGCTTTGTTTAACAAGCTATTAGGTACATAATTCTGTTGATATTGGGAGGAAAAAAAAGATATCAGGAAATGTGTAATATGTAAATTATATGTAAAATGTAAACATATAGTAAGTATTCATAATAATGGCATCTGCTGTTTTTACTTTGGTCTTCAGCATATGTAATGTGTTTCAGTATCACAGTTTTATAAATATTTCCATTTTGTGTTCATCTTCATAAGGACTGCAGTGGAACTTGAAAAGTGGGAGGAAGATCTCCAGTGTCAATATGAGCCCATTTGAGAGAGTGGTAATTCAGGGGAGACTGGGACTCTTATGGTGAATTAAAGCTGTGAAAACACCGTGTGCTCTTCCATGGCCAGTCTCCTTGCTGAAAGTCATTATGAGTAAGGCGGGCAGGGACTTGCAGGGAGTCAAAAAGTTGATTGAAATGTCTGGGAAAGAAATAAGAAATCCATTTTAATTTGTTTTCTGTGATAAGCTAGATTTTAGAGGCACAGGAAGTTTTTGGATTAGAGTAGCTTTATCTGGACTGTGAATTGCATGGTTAACTCTCCGTTTTACACAGATGAAAGTATTTTTTACATAAAATGTGCAGTCTGCATGTATTTTGGAATGCCTCTTTCTTGTCTTTCCAAGACCACCATCATATATGTAGGAGGAAGACTGATTAATGCAACTTTATTAAAGATGATCTACTTCAACATTAAGATAGTGTTACTATGCAAGCAGTGTAACCTCAAAGCATTTTGCCTGTAATAAGAAAAAGCCCATATTTCTTTAAACGTTGTGAGCCACCATATCCTTCTGCTGTGGGAGTAAGAAGTACTTCCTTTATTGTTGTAGTTAGATGGCTTTGCAACACCATGGCATACAAGACTTACTGCTTAACTTTGGTTTAGGATGCTGTTAGCCTTTTGAGTAATTCCCACTTGATTTAGCCCTCGCTTCCCTCATACCAATGTCATGGCTGCAATGGTTGCTGCTGCAATACCGCTGAAATTGTTTTGTATGTCAGCTGGAGGAGTCTGTGTCATGCAGACCATCACAGCCTGCAAATTCATGTCATGTGGCCCATTTTTTGGTGAATGTAGGCTGTATTGTTCCAGTGGTTGTCTGAGGTGCACTGCAGCATGCAGCCCATGTGTTTGGAAAGCCCTAGAAGCCCTCAGCAAAGCCATGACTCCCATCCTCATTGCAGCTTTGCATGGTACATTCTTGAATCTTGCTCCAGCGTTTTGAGAATGGCAATACAACAATGTTGGGGGGGGGTGTGGGGGTGTGGTGTGTTATTTCTAGGAATATCAAATCTGTGGTTTGTGTATACCCAAATCACTTGCGGTTTGACTAATAAGCCATTATATCTAAATTACTAAACTCATTGTGAAAATGTTATTTTATCTAGAACTTTGGAAAGAATAGTAAGAGAATAAGAAAGCAAAATGTTGATGCCAATTTGTTGGGTCACCTTGAGATAGAAGAGGTAAGGTTTTGACCTCCAGGGTCATCCTGAGCCATGCCACCACAGATGCCTTCATGCCAGTGCAACTCTTGTTAGTCCACTGCTGCAAGAGGCAGCCTCACATAGGCGATACAGTGTAAAGATGAATGGTGAACTAGTGCAGTTGTCCTTTGCTTTGGTGTTCTGGTCCTCACCTGAAGCTGTGTTACAGCTTTAAGGCTAAGAAGTTTTTTGAGATTTCATCTGCTTTCACCAGCAAGCAGCAGATGAGGAAGCCTGACTCATCTTGACAGCACTTCACAGGATCCGGCTGTTGTCCTGACTGGGAGTGGAACCTGTCCCATGGCTGGTTTTATGTTCCTTTAGCTATTTAGAAAAGAGTCTTCTGGTCCTTGTATGACAGGTCTGCAGATCTGCAAAGGTTGGAACATGAGCAAGGGCAGCTATCAGACAAAAGGTAAACAAACTGTTGACCTCCAAAGCAGAAGCTGAGATTTGACAAGATTGAAAGACAGTAAAGGGCATTGTTATCAGCTGTAGATGGCATTGGACAGGAAGGATGCCCAACAGCAAGGTTCAAGATTGGGTCAAGAGGGCTAAATAAGTGTTATGTAAACTTAATTCAGAGTTCGTTTCTTTTAACTATCCATGATCTTGATATTTATGGATTCCTTATTCTTTCTTGTTGCTTATTCCATGTACATTCTGATGAATGTACATAGCATTTGCTACATATGCATTTACTTGTATTATATTTTAGAGAGCTGTTTGCTTTATATTTTCCTTTCTTCTTGCCTGTTTTCTAAAATGCTCAGAATCTCAGAGATCTAGATCCTTTGTTTAACATTTCTGGAAGCTGAATATCTACCTTTATCCCCATATGTGGATGTGTACAGGTGTCAGTCTGTACTTGCTTGTCATAAGTTATCGTTGATGATATTTTTTCCCTCCTGTAATTCCCTTTTCTGATTCATATATTACTCTTGCTTTTATACATTTTTGCCATTAAATTGCCTTGACCATTTTTGTGTTATCAAGAACTAAAATCTTCAGTTTCTGGCAATTGCACTGATCTTCAGTTTTTCTTAAATGAATAAAAATGCATCAGCTAGACACTTGAGATTGTACCATCAGCTGCATCAGAGGTAGGTTGAATAGTCTATTTGTTGGCTTACTTGCCAACCCAGAAATGAAGTCTGAACAAAGGAACATTACACCTTGTTTTCAAAATTCCTGGGAAAATTTAGGCCTTGAAAAAGGTTGCTCCTAGACAAATTGTGGCATGCGATTTCCTAAACCTGGAAAATCGTTTCAGCCTTGTTATCAGCCTTGTTATTTAAGTATTCCCTCTGCTTCGTATGCTTTGTAATGAAAAGTGACAGCTGTTTTACATACTGGAAAATCTTGTATGATTGGGTTCAGTTCAATATCTGCAGCAGGAAATGAAGATTACACTACCCACACATTAATGATAAAGTTCCCATGGCTTTTTAGTGACATTTTCTTTAATTACAAAGACAGGGTGTTGGTGAACAAGATCACTACAGTAAATCCTAATGATCATGATCGGATCATATTTGTATTAATATGATCTGTAATTCAAAAGTACTGCTTTGTAACAGCAATTAAAACATTCCATGAGTAGTTAAATGCTGCTTCTCACAGACCTTTTTTTGCACTTAATGAATGTCAAACTGACACAATCACTAAACAAGCTCCTCCAAATACTCGTCAATTAATTGTTTCATGTCAGATAGTTACCTCACAGTTGGCCACCTGAGTCCGCCCTTTCTCTCCTTGTTGAGTTGCGTATCTGCATTTTTACTCGTGTGCAATGGGAACACCATTTCCTTGCTCAGACTTCATGCATGGTTTCTGTCTGGTGTTAGATGTTCTTCATTTCACCATTCTCCCCTCTTCTGCCTCGCTAGATGCCTAGAAAAGCACTATAAGTAAATACACTTTTCTGCGTTTGTTACGACTGTTTCGTTTCAACTACTGCTGTGGTCATACAGCCTTGCTCCTGAGGTGATGGGAATCTGAAAGATCTCTGCTCTTGCAGATCTCATGTTCTTGGGAAGTGCTCCAGCTTAGGTGCTGCCTCCATCAGTGAATTGAATCCTCTAACACTTCATTGAGATACTGAATGGAGAGGTAGTAAGGAGGTGAATTGCAGCATGGAGACATCTCCTGCTGTTTCATTGGCTTCTTTGAATCCCAGGATTTTGAGCAGTCCACACTATGTGCACTGTTCTCCACATGGCATGCATGAATGTGACTGTCAAGAAACTGCTGCACACTTTGTGGTTAAAGTATTTTTGTGTAATAAAAACAGTGATGTAAAGAACAAGGGACAGAAAAAACTCATTCTTTGGCAAGTTTCTCATACAGTGTCGTTCTGTTTCATTAATGGTTCCTTGCTAGAAGTCATTTTTTTGGGGGGGACATACTTTCCATTTGTTAGATGTCCATTTGTTAGATGTGTTTAGAGCTTCAGAAATTTCTGTGCCAGCCAGTTCACCAAGCATCTTTTACATTATCTGGAAATACATTGTAAAAAAGTATTGGGTTACTTATAGAAGATGGCATTAAAATATGGGCATTGCATAGAATAATTAGCATTACAAGCAGTCAGTTCTTTGGTGCAGTTAAAAACATGTACTTAGTTCTTTTCTTTGCATTCTGGCTATGTTTTTTTGTTGGTGATAGGGAATATCCTAGCTTTAAATTAAAAAAAGGCGGGGGGGGGGGATGGCTTATTTTGCCACAACCATTGCTGTTTGTGATTTATAAAATGGTCCCTGGTTGGCGTCTTTGAATGGACCAAGGGCTGAATTATATTGTGGATCACCTGTAGAGGTGTGGCTTGTCCAGGTAAAAGGCAGGCAGCTGATGCTGTCTATTGGGCTGTATCTGCTTGGGCACTGTGCGCATACAGCCTGTTGATGCTGGCAATTGGAGCTTTGGTGGGTTGTGATCTAGATTTGCTCCAAGTTCAGTCACTGGCTCACCAATGGAGACTATTCTGTATTTTCTAAGCAGGACCATGCTGTAACATGCTGGATTTGTGTGGGGGTGAGATGGCTTGCCAGCAGGAAAAGGCTGACTTTCTCCTTTCTGTTGACTTCTGGGTAGGGACTGCCAGAATTTCACCTTGATCTGTAAAATCAGCACTGAAGTAACACATTTACCTGTGGGAGCAGACTTGTTGAATGTACAGAACAGAAGAATTTGTATTTATAGCAGTTGAGTAACATAATTGTCATTCTCTCTGTGGACAATTGATGGCAGATAAGATGAACAAGGGTTTTTTTTAACCACTATTCCTGTCTTGCTGCCATGTTCTGTGTCAACAGGGACTTTTGGCTAGCTAGCACACATTAATACACAAACAGGGAACAAAAAATAATTCAAGTGACTATTTACTTCTAAAATATTAACACAAACCACTTGTTTACTGGCAGTAGCCCAGCTCGTGCATTGGGTCAAAGAGTTAAGGGTGATAATGAATGCCTTGGAAAAAGCAACAAGATTATTATCTTAGAGATTTCAAAATCTTTAATACAAAAGAAAAAATATTGCCCAATAGATTGCTGTGTCTGCTCTTTTTGAATTTCCTTGAGCAACTCTAGGAGCCAATAATAGGCCATGCTCGTTTTAACAGATATTCAAAGTCTTTTCTTTCAGAAAAATGTAAAATTTATTTGGCATATACTGAGAGTCTGGGATATAGGCAGAGCCTAGCATTGTTTTGTCTTGATAAAGGCTTTTTGTGTTCTAAAGGACAGCACATGAATTAAACTAAAGATGACAGCTCATCCTCGGCTTTCAACGCATGCAAAATGCATCTTTTCGTATCGGTATTTACAGCAGGCTGCTGCTTGCATCAGGTTTCTTCAAATCTGCTCAGCTAACATAATTTGATGCTAATAAAGAATAATAAAGGGCAACAGTTTCAGATCTGCTAACAGTAATAAGTGGTCCTGCCTTTAGAAGTGATAGGAACCTAGAACTTGTTTTCTTACAGGAGCCTCCTGTATCTGCTCTCTGATACCACCAGCTCTGAATTACAATGTGGTACCTGCTGGGAAAGCTCATTTCCGGCTATTTGTTTCTTTTGTGGCAGAGTTTCTTTTTCCTCCTTCCTGTTTGCTGTTAAGCTCATAGCTTGGCTCCATTGGTATTCCAGCCAGCACAGTCTTGAGCAAACGTTTCTGTGCCATCCCTCTTGTGCAGCGGCTTGCCCAGCATGGGGTGGTGGGGAGGGAAGCAGGAAAAGCAAGAGCAGGAGAGAGCTGGTAAAACCCTGTGTTTCGGCATCTTTCCCATGCTTTTGCTCCTTAAACTCCCTGGAGTTCACAAAGGGAATTGTGTGTAACCTGTCACCACAGAGGCTTTTCCAGGAAAGTGTTGAGGTGTTTGTGGGTTTTATAGGCCGCTTGATTGCACATTGGCAGATGTGCACAAGGACCCAAAGTCTGGAAGCTTGCTGAATTTGTTTCTTTTCTAGCAGCTTTATGTCACTGAGAGGCAGTAGGTAACAGACAAAATAGAATAATAACTGTCTTTTTTCTTGGGTATACAGAAAGCACCAACCAGACGGCCAGAGCCCCCAAACTGGCAGTCCTTTATCTGAACCCATCACACAAAAGCTGCACAGTGTGTGAATGTCTCTCATTGCTGTTGCTCCTTGTAGAGCTGTTGATACATCCATCCTTACAAACCACGGATTAGAAACTGTTAGCTTCAAATCTGTACTACCAATAATTCCTATAGGCTGATTTCTGTCATTGCGTGCCTCTTTGCAGATCATGCTTCCTAGATAAGATTTGAGAGAGAGATTTTCTTCATTTCAAACCCTTGAAAATATTACTCTGCTGAAGCATTATTATTATGTTGGTAAATATATAGCATTATGTTTGCCAGGTGTCACTTTGATTATTTGGATGATTGACATTGTAAAAATACTAATGGGAAATAGATGTTTTGGAATATACGTATGGCATGATGTATGCTTTATCATTGTGCTGTCTCTGCAAATGAAACTTTGCTTGAGCAAGTAGAACATTTCAGGAGTTTCTTTCTAAAAGTACTACTACAGTAGTATGTATACCAGGGTTGCTGTATGCTATTAAATATTCCTGTAAAAGAGAACTGTCCCATGTGTAGAAGATCAAAATCTGTCCTGCAGACCAGGAAAGACATATAAAAGCAGAGGGGAAGCTGTGATTGAATTTCCCATTGGCCCCAGGAGAGAAAGTATTGCTCAGTGTGTGGTATTGCTAACAGCTTGTCTTTGTAAACAGAGTGCTGATGGAAAGGTGTCTTTGCCTTTCACCATACTACGCTTGTTGGGAGTTGATAAGTACTGCAAAATCAAGGAAAACAAAAAGTCCAGATGACCGCAGAGTGACTGTTTAGAAAGCCTAAAGTAGCAACTTCATCCTACAAGTTCCGCTGTCCATTTAATTCTGATTAAGTGGAAATAATGCCTCTTTTGTGTATTGGTGGTTTTATATTCCCATGCAGCTTGTTTTTGGACCAGTGCTGATGCTGTAGAAGATGGCTCATCAAAATCTCAGGTAAATTTGATACAATTCACACATTGTCTATTTGTAGACCCAAATTTGAAGTTTTCAGTCTCAATTTACATGATTTTGCTGCTTTAGAATAGGGAGATACAGACAAGAATTACTTGACAGACAAGATCTACTTTTCATTCTCTGCATGGCAGTAGATTTTATTCTCTTTCTAATGAAGGAAGTTTGCTACTGTAGAAGAGGCTAGTCCATCAAACCTTTAAATATGCAGTTTAGAAGTCGCTCATGTTCATGCTGCTGAAGTTAATTGTGTGGTTTTTCACACTGCTTATGGATGAGTTCTGAGTGATCTCACTGCGGTGCTGCTAACACACATATACGCTCCTCTGCTCAAGACCGAGCAAGCAAATGGCTTTGTAATACAGCCCAAAGCTGCTATTTTGATCAAATACTATTAACAGTTATTTATGGTTTCCTCAGTGGCAGTTTATCACTGGGCGAATAAGAGGAGATATTCTGGGAAAAATGCTGAGGAATGCAAGTTGTTCACAGCCTGTATGGGACAGGGTTTCATAGTAGACAACCAAAACATAACTTTAGTTCACTGAATACTCAGGAATGGTAAATGCCACAGGTGAGAAGTTAGAATGGCAAATGTATGTAAGTACATATTAATATAACTGTGAGTGAGCATGCGTTATAATATCAGAAATGGAAACAGAATCATTTAAGCCTCACTGAAGAAGGCATCTCAACAGCAATACCACGGACTCTATATATAGAAGACAGTTTTGACTCTGTAAGACGGAACAGGATCATAGGATGGAGGACTGAGTATAAACTCTGAAACATGCCCAAGAGTTAGGGAAGAAACTGGTATACTTCCTTAAAGTCCCTGGTTTAAAGTTTATTTTGGATTACATGAAAAACTGCTGATTGTAGATAAACCTTTGGAATAGTTTCAAGGCCAGTGGTTGCCCTTCAGAATGTAGTGTTTTTGTAATGGTCTGACATAATAATGTTAGTTAAAACAATGGAGTATATTGTGATTTGAGTTCTTTGCATGGCGTAGCCTGTGAATAGTGACTAGCTAAGTTAACATTATGCTGTGCTGTTGATCTAATTCTGTCAGTTGAGGATGTGTATATGCTGGGATATGATCATTGACTTTGTGTTGAGTGGTTCCTTGTTGCTGACATAATTGTAAGTGGTAGGTTATAGAAATATGACCATTGTTAAATGCAGTGTAATTACAGATCACTGTTTTGACAGCGCTGTGCTTGCAACATGAACAAAAAGCTGTTGTGTGGCTAAAGAAAGCAGGGCACTATACAATCTGGTGTTTGGCTCAATGTAGTCAGAGTGTTTAGTGTAGCGGAGAAAAAGGATTTGGTCTGCAAAATATTCAAGTAAGAGTGGAGGTCAGTTTCCTGGAAAACTTTTGATGGCTTCTGCTAATCATACATTCTTCACGCTTTTTCCTGGAGCCACTAAAATGACCGTGTTTGAACGTAAGGTGCATCTCTTTCTGGTGCTGGAAGTCTGTATCTACAGATGTATCTACATCTTCTAACCCCCAGTCTTGGTCATGTTTCATCATGCTCTTAAGCGCTATACAAATGAGCAGTTTTAATGAATCTACCTGCAAGAACAGAGAATGCAGTCCTGCATAAGCAACCCTTGCTGAGGCCAGGTCCCAGGCTGTGTTCAAGAAGGCTCTGCTGCTGACAGGGCAGCGAAGGAGGCAGGTGGCAGAGGCCGTAACACTCTCCTTTGGCCTTTTCAGTTATTTTATTAACGTAACTTGCTGATCTTGCTGAAGAACCTTCTATGAAGATACGGAGCAGTACCTAAAAGCCTCTTTTCCTCAGTTGCTATGTCATGGGTCTGGAAATCTGCCTCATGATGAGGACAGGACACTCTCCAGGATTAACATCCACACTTAAGCTTCCCATTTAGGAGAAAAGGTAAATTTTTAAATCATCTCCTAGCACTGGCCGGCATGTGCCGACGAACCTGTATGATCATACCAGTTTACATGGGCAGAAAATTCAACTGTTGAATTTCAATTTGGAATTGAAACCATGTGTGGTTTTGATAGGGAGAGAGAGAGAGAGGTGCCTGCTTGCGCAGGGTCACTGCTTTACCAGCACAGCAGGGAGGGCCTGGCAGAGTTGGACAGAGAGCTGTGGAGTGGCTTTAGGACAACTCCTGCGGACAGTGACCTTGAGGCAGTCCTTGGAGATGGGAGAATAAGAGACAGTCTTTCCAAGCTGCCATCTCTCCCTGTTCTGGGGAATGGGTGGGGGAAAGAAGAGTTGATTAGTAGTAACCTGGCCTCCATGGGTAGAAATGAAATGGTAGAAGTAGAGTTTGTCTTTCATCAGCAAGCAGACACTGGGTCACATGTCCATATATCCCTCTTGGTCCTTAGGGTCCAGGAGCAGTGGGCTACCCTTGCACAAAAGGGTCTGTTTGGCTCATTTCAATTACTAAATACAGGAGAATATATTTGAGCCCCATGATACCAAACTTTGTGTTGCCCTGCATTCAGCACTGGATAACTGTTGTTTATCTGCAGTCCTCTGCAGTAAGCACACATCCTGAACAGTTCATATTTTGGTCTCACATGAAATGAGGGGGAACATGAAGACCTTTCATTCCTGTGTGCTTGGTTCAAAGACTTCTTGTGATGCTGGGCAAGTGAAAAAAGATGTGAATGAATCTATTTCTTTCAGTGCGGCTCATATTAATAGGCTTTCCTCTTCATGCTTGTATTATAATTCTGATTTAACAACATTTATCAGTAGAAGATCACTGCAGGGTCTTTAATGATTATAGTTGTTCAAGCTGATAGTTTGGGACTATTTAATAAGCTCCAATTACTTCCATTTATTTGTGTTGTTTTCTCCCTTCAAGTAACAAAATGTAATCCTGAAGTTCATTATTATTCTTTTCATTGTATTCATTTAAATAGATTTCCTACCTAATTAAGGCTGAATATGTTTGTGCTAAACTGACCATATTTTACAGGGATGTTTTCATTTGTGTTTGAGGGCGTCTTTGCTTTCTTCCATCCCTATTTTAATTACGTTTAATTTCTATAGCTGCCAGAGATCCTATTGTGTGTCTCAGCAATTCACCCTGGGCTGCTAGAGATTGTTTAGATTGGAGATGGAATAGGCCTCCAGATGAATTTAGTTGGAATCTTGTTAATAACAAGTCACCAGGAAGCAATTTAAAGTGTTTACTACTGCTTTGAATGATGTAGAATGTGTATTGGCTGAATTTGGGATGAAAGAAATAGAGATGAAAGCGGAGGAATTTGGTTCAGATTAGCCAAGTTATTTTTGATGGGGTGGGTCACTAAGAAGGGAAGGTGTAAATATGAGCTGGTTTGCTGGTGATGTGTATTCAGTGTGGGTATCGTGCCCATATTCTGAACATTCAAATGACTGAGCTTTACTCCTATATTTATTTAGTGTTAGTCATTTATGTATGATCTCTGTGGGGCACCTTTGTCAAGGTTTTATAGTTTGGTAAAATTAAAACCACAACATCACTTTTCATTTCAGTATTAAAAAACCCACCAGGAAAGATGATTATGTAGCTGGACCGGGTTTGACCTTACCCACATCCCATGCTATGCCCCAGAAGATGTCATTGTGCAAGCCCAGGGCTCAGCCCTGTGTGGACATGGACATGGTGCTGTGCCATGACCTGGGTGAAGCCTTCTCAGCACAGAGTGAGAATAGCGCTAGGAGCCCTACGCCTATTGAAGGGCTGTGGGGCATTAGGATCAGCAGCTACTCTGTGCAATGGCAGGTTTTTCAAATGATGTTGGAGGGTCCTGTCCAAGTACCACAAAGTAACAGACATTAACGTAAAAAGTCACTAAAATTACCTTTGCTGTGAGAAAGGGCTGACTTTATAAGCCACTTCATGTCTGAACTCTTTGTTGGAAGGATTTTAAGATGCACCTTCTCTTGGGAAGAAGCTGTAGGAAAATCAACCTCTGGGGTTTTCCTGAGCTTCCTGGGAAGATGTGTTTTGCACTGTCAGGCCTTCATCTCTTTCCTAGTTTTGTGGTGAATTCTGTTTAAAGATGTGGTTAAGCTGAAACAAATCCAGGAGGCTTAATAACCCTGGTAAATGTTCCAGGACAGTTGCTCAAAGTGAATGGTCTTTTGAGGGTTTGTTTGCCTGGGAGTGTTGTGTCATGCAAGGGTGGGTTCCCCTGATTGCACCAAGGCAGAGCTGGCTGGACTGCAGAGCAGAGTGGGAGCCACTGCAATCTTTGTGTGTGCATGTTATATATATATATATATTTAGGCAAAAAAACCTGCCTGAACTCAGTGTTGGTGTTACTGTTGGTGAATTTGACTGGGAGGGACCTGTGCCAAGAGAAAGAGGGGTTGTGTGCATTCAGCTGGAGTCTGTTAATGAGATCAAGCATAGCATCGTTTAGGTTGGAAAAGACCTTTAAAATCATTGGGTGCAACCATTAATCCAGAACTGCTAATCATTGAAAGAGAACAATATGTGTCAACTGAGGGCAGTTACTGGTTATAAATCAAGTTCTGTTACAGACTGGAGAAATCTGACTAGCCTGTGGTGTCAGTCCTCCTGTGTAAGTACAAATCTTCCTGAGAGTTTTAAATTAGCAGAAACCAGAGTTGTCAGGTTTGGCAAAGCAATGGATACGTGCTTTCACAGCTCCCTCTAGCAGTGTTCCAG
Source organism: Psilopsiagon aurifrons (assembly GCA_025447955.1). Taxonomy (NCBI): domain Eukaryota; kingdom Metazoa; phylum Chordata; class Aves; order Psittaciformes; family Psittacidae; genus Psilopsiagon; species Psilopsiagon aurifrons. The sequence goes on from JAOEHY010039291.1 coordinate 42,712, forward strand.
ACTCTTTAATAACCAGATGAACATTTTAAATTGCTGTTAATACAATATGGCTCTTCATACAGTTACTGTGCTGAGCTGGAGCAAATGTGAAAATCTGTCTGGAGTTTTGAGGGGTGCAATATTGTTCTACTCCCTAATCTAAATCACTCTGACAACAAGTCACATGTTAGCAAGAAACAGAAAAATTCTTTGAGGAAAACAGCCAAAATTTTGAAGCTGTTTTCCTTCTGTTTCAAACCAGAACATCTTTCCTTAATGTACAAATGTTATATATGCAAAAAGGGAAACAGCAACATGAATGATATTTTAATGACGATGTTGTTAGTGTTTTGGAGCCCACTGCTGAAGTTGATGTGAAGAAAAAAGAAAAACCATTGGTAACATTTTTGGAAAGGAAGGGAAAGACAATCCTCCAGTCACTTACCGATGCAGATGTTCCAGTGCAGGGTCCCCTGGGTCTGTGCACTTTGTGGTGGTCCATCTGTTACTCTGCAGCCTTGAATGCAAGCGTAACGATAGTTTGGGGCTAACAGTGCCTGTGAGTATTTTTTAGCACTGAATCCTGAAGTGCTTGTGCTTTTTCAAATATCAGAATCCCCCTTTTAACCCAAATGATCACTTATTCTTACAATCTTTTTGCCTAACAGAAAGGACTGTATTTGAAACAATTACATCTTTCATCCTTACCAGCTTGCAAGTTCGAAGTCATTAAAGTTGTTTTCGGGGTTTGTGTCTTCTTTAATGTCAGGCATATTTGTGGGAAATACAGAACTTGTATTTCTCACAAAATGTTTCTCACAAGTCTTCAGCCACTGACAATTAAAAGTACAACATTCTTATTACAGCAAAATGGAAAAACTTATGGAAAAACTTAACTCCATTAACATCTGGTGTCTTTTCTCCATCTGCTCCCTTTGGCCATGCTTTTGTCCAGATAGTACTAGTTTTCCAAGGGTCTCATGGCACATCACCCGTGTCTTCCATTAAAGTTCACAATTCCTTGTTCATTTTGATGGTGCAGCTGGATGTCTGCATCCCTGTGGCTGCACAGTGACTTCAAGCAGAGCAATGGTTGTGAGGTTTGAAAAACATGGTAGGGCAGGCAACAATAGGGTGAGCGCTGTACCCAGAATTGATTTTGTATCCATGGAGCCCTCTCTTGGCTGGGAAAACACCTTCCTTTACCCAGTGGCCCTCTGAGCCATTGAAATGAGAGCCTGAAGGGTGTTGAAATCTGTGCTGTTGAGCACAGGAGGTGATACCTGCTGTTACGCTCATCCTCTGCATCATGGTGGCTGCAGGACGCAGGTGAAGCGCCTGAAGCTCCCACAGAGGTAGCAAGATGTCAGTCCCACATGCTCCATCACCCTGGGGAATGGGCTTGCTTGGTCCAGCAGGGAGAAGGGAGGAGCTCACCCATTTTCCTGTCTGGCTTAGCAATTCTTTGCTGTGCCTTTTATTTATTATTACTTATTTATTATCACTCTGGTGGTGACCATCCTGCTGTGTGCATGTAGCAGAAGGGGGAGCATTTGGACAATTTCAGGTGAAAGTCCTGTAGTTTTGCTGGAAGCCCTGTAGTGGTGGAGAAAGATGGTTTTTCTTGGACTCTTGCAGAAAAGGAGGATGGAGTGAAGCTGCTTCCCATGATGGCCTTAGGAATTGGCAGTGGGGCTGAACTTGCAGTGCTCCCTAGTTTGGCAGCCTGCAGCTGCCGGTGGGACTGTTGTTCTGAAGAAGTTTCTTTGGCCGTGTGCCCAGGGAGACGGGTGCTCAGCTGTTCCAGAAACATGGGGTGAAATCGGATTTTGAAGCCCACTGGAGCAAGAGGAGTATTCATTTCTGCTCTTGTTCTGAAGACCGTAATGTAAGGTTCGTAGTTCTGCTGGGAGGAAAGGTTTTGATTTCAACTGAGAAATAGCCCTCAAGTATGCAAAGGTTAATGTGGGGAGGAAGAGGGCAAATAATCCAGGAGCAGCCCTTGCTTGTAGAGATGTTATCCTCTGCCTCCTCTGGCAATGAAAAGGTGTCATTATTGAATAATTAACAAGCATTTCAAAATAATATGTCACAGAGCTGTAATTAATATTGAGCAGAAACTTGTTTTAATTATCTTCTCACAGTGCTGTTTAAATTCTTCTTGGTCACAGGACAGGGAAAATAGATGGTCCTGTAAAAACTGACCAGGTCTGTTTGAGGTTTTGACAAATGATGCAGATTTTGAAGCTGTTCATGAGCTGTGAGCTGGTTTGGAGCCTGCAGTGTCACAGCTCACCCCAGCAGAGTGCAAGTGTCTGCACCAGCTCTGGGCGATCATTTTGTCTCAGACGTGTGAACCTGTGAGGCTGCCCAGTGATTGCATATTTTCATGTGAGATCAATGTTTATTCTGTATTTTATTTTGTGACAGGAGAGGAGAAAAATATATATATTTTTTTATAGAACAGGGGTTTGATTTATGCCTGGCCCTCAAGACCAGCATGTCCAGTACTTTGTATTTAGGGAATTTGTTTTGTTGTTCCTCAGTGTGTGCATATGTGTATTCCTGGTTTGCTTTGCTGTGTCTTTAAGGTACTGAGCTTTGCCAGGGGAAGAACTTGAGAATATGTTCTCAGTACTAAAAGACAGAAAAACTGCGTGCTTGGGAGAAAATCAGTTGTGTTAGATAAACTGAAACTGTGAACATTTGTCATTAAGGGCTTGATTGCACATGGTCCATCCATCTGTGTAGTATTTATAGGAGTTTCTTGATACAGAAATTGTACGATGAGTAACTTTTCCTGAGAAGGCAGCATTTTCTTATTGTTGGGAGGAAATGTTCTGCAGGATGCAATGAACACCTTTTGCAGATAAATGCAAGCTCTTATTGTGTTCCCTTGTGAACTGATGAGGTTTTTCCTTACCTCGCCTCACAAAGCTGTACAGAAGGAGCCATCTAGCAGCACTGTATTTCTGCAGATGAGTAGCAGTGATGCTGGAATAGTGCTGTGGGCAATTCCCCTGCGGTTTGGAGTCTGGAGTTGGATCCTTCAGCCATGCAGGGTCTTGTGTGCCCTTGCTCTCTGGAGAGCTTCTGTGTGTTGGGCCACTGATGTTTGTGTCTCTGCTGAGTTATATGTACATGAGATTATCTCTCTGAAAGCAGATTTGAAACTGGTCTGGTGTTGGCTTTCTGAGTATTTTGGAAACAGTGATACTGCCTAATCGTGACTGTTGGTGGAGACACCCTTCCAGGGTTGTTCTGAAACCATGTGAGTTGGTTCCTAATGGCTTTGCAGCATATTCTAGTCTTACAGTGGGATATCCCACAGAGAGCATGCTGGTTTGTTGGAGTTATCCCTCATTTCCCTTGGTTAATAATACAGCCGTAGTCTTTCACTGTAGATAGAGTTGCAGGTATACTGAAGAATGTATATTTTGTGACAGGTAAAGCACACTGAAGGTGGAGTCTGGAGAATTAAAACCCATGTGTTCAACAAGAAGCAGAACTTGGAGCAGAATTCAAACTCTCATTGCATGCATGGCTCCGAGCTTAAAATGTTATTTTTGTATTAATGTTATACTATTATTTTTAGCATCAATGACCATCAGTATGTAATTGCAATGATCTCATGCACGCCTGGGTACAGACTGTTCCTTCCCAGTTTGGGAGTATTTGCTTGTGGCTGAATTACAGGGCGCACACATGCAGAAGAGACCTCACAGTCATTAAAACTCTCCTTGCCAGGGCTCTCGCCATTGAGTGCTCAACAGTTAACCTCTCCGTGTATCTTCTGCATGGAGTTAGGATGGAGTTAGGACAGAAAATTTCTGTTTGTGGAAATCTTTCTCTTAGACCTGTGTCTGTGATAAACAGCCACAGTGTCAACTTGGTCTTTGGAGTGCAGTGCTACAAGTGATGAAAACCCTCCAAGGGTTCCTTTATAAAGACTGTGAACTGAGCTGGCTTTCAAAGTGTGGGAAAAAAATTACTTTGACCTGATCCTGAGCTTCTCTGTGAGAGTGGAATGACTGTGATTGGTGTTGGGAACAGTAGGTCAGTACTGGGCTACAGACATGACTTCCTGCTGGAAGGCTGCACAATTTTTGCTAGTAGTACCCAAAGGGAGACCAGTGTCACTCTGGGGTTGCTGCAGAGTCATGTGCGGAATCATGCAGGAAAAGAATGTTTTCCCAGGGCTGTAGTGGAAGCGCAATAGAAATATGTGCTCTTGAGTGGCTTGTGTTGAGTTTGCCACCTGTAATAGTAACTTCAATGTGGGAGCCTCTCAAATGAGTTGTCTTTGGACAGAGCCTCTTCTGATCAGTGTTTCTTCTAGAGGAAATTACTCTATTGCAAGGACCAAAATGGTCCTTTCCATAACAACTTTCTTGTGCCTTCTGTGGGTAAGGTTAAATCTATACAGCAATGAAACACAGCAGTGTTAGGTGTCGGTTTGAAAATACAGCTTTCATTTTAGACTGTGGATACGTGCAAGCTATATTAATATGCTCTCTGCTTGTAATTTGGCCCCAGTATAGCCTTCCATTTTTTCAGTGTGTTTAGTGTGATTTTCAAGCATGAAGAGAAATAAAGAGGTGCTACTAACTGATAGCTAGACAAGAGTTGAAAAAGATGATGATTGAAGCTGTGAACCAGCTGGTGTATGCCACATGGACTGTCAGAACCAGGAATGCTGGTTTCAAGATCATCTTTCTATAGGATGACTTTGTCCTGGCGTGAATGTCTTAGATATCCATGGCAAATATAGTCTGCAGTTAATCCAGTGCTGTAAAAATGAGATATTGCAGCACAAGTAAATCCCATCCTCCTGCAGTCAGCTGAAAACCAGATGTGCTGCTTTTGTTTGTACCCCTGAACTTCACAAGTGAACACAATTTATTGTCAGCAGCTGCTGCTGTTTTAAGCTCAGAGTGCTGAGCTTCATTTCTTCTGTGCTGCTGCTGTGTGTGTTCTGCTGTCATGTGTGGATCCTCTCTTGAAATCATTGTGCTATGGAAATCTCGCTTGTCTTTGGTGAAAGTTACTGTGAGAGTGAAATGCAGATTAAAGGTGGATGGAGATTTCTGGTTTGGTGGCATTTAACACTTGAATCACGAGGTATGGGATGGCGTGAGGCTGGTTTTGACTGTCCAGCTGTGGTATTTGTTACATGTCGTTGTTTTGCAGTGTATATCTATAGCTCTTGTTTGGTACAGTTGTTCTACAACTGTGCTTTATTTTTAGTCCTTGCTCCTCCCAAAGAGACATCTCTGCAGACACTGGCTGTCCTCTGTGGTGTTTGCTGTCCCTGTGGGCAGGGAAGAGTTACAGCCAAACTCAGTTTTGTGTCTGCCTTTGAAGCATTTAAAATTCATTTGTCTTTTCAGATTCCAGCATGTAGACTTGGAAATGCATTTCCCAGAGGGGGGCAAAGCTCTTGAAGGAGGAAAACAGTTTAAAGAGGTGAACCATACATCAGTAAATCTGCTGTTTACTTTGAGTTTTCCTCCTGAGGTTTCATCACAGCTCTGCAGGTCATCAGGAACACTCTGCTTAAACATCCAGAGCTGCTCCTCTGGTCCTGTGGTTGCTGCATAGCCTGATCAGACACTCATGGGCACAGGCAGGGTAATACGGCGAGTGAAGGGCCCTGCTGAAACATCACATAAGTATCATGTCAGATGCCATTTGAAACATGAGGGGGCCTGGACCACGTGCTGACACCTTTGAGAGGTTTGGATGGGGCAGGAGGGGAGAGCGTGGGGCAGGGCTATGCACTCTGTGTGCCTGCCATTCTGGTTCCAGCCAATATCTCATTTGTGGGTAGTAAGAATTACAACAAAAAAGCACCAACAGTGAAACGTCCTCTCCCTTCCTCCCCCCTTCATCAGCATGCCATTTGCTGTACAGATTAGGATTAACATTTTTTAATTTAAAGACAAAAATAATGTAGCTACAGTCAGGCTGTGGGAGGGAATGTTGCCAGGATACACAGAGATATCCTGTTGCAGCATAGCCTTTACAGACCCTGGAAAGACTTCAGTGAAGAAGACAATTATCTTTTTTCCCCATCATTGCGGCTAGGTATTTTGGCCTAAGTTACAGCGTGGTGGAACGCTCCTGTTACTAATAAGAAGTGCTTTAAACTGTATTAGCAATGAAATAAAGCAACTGAAAATATACAGGTGGCATCACTAAGCTGAGGTTTTGGAGTTGGCTGAACAACAAAGGGAATATGACAGCTGTCAAACATCTGACATCTCAGAGCAGTGGCACCGCAATGGAGATGTTTTGGGTATGGTGTTCGTAAGTTTTACATTTGTCTTGCTTTGTTTGCAGTTTGCTGCTGGGTTTGGAGCAGTCCTTTTTTGAAGATACATTGGAGGTACAGGCTAAGGGAAGGGAGCTGGGCTCTGAAAAGAATTGGTTTTGGGCTTTTTGTTTGGTCATTCATGGGAATGATAGCTGTCTTGAAACTGGTTTTTGTTTTCTCTTTGGTGCCCAAACAAAAGCACAGAAGCTGGTGAAGGGTCTAGGGTGCAAGTGTTACCAGGAGTGGCTGAGGGAACGGGTATTTTTAGCCTAGAGAAAAAGGCTCGGGAGAGACCTGATTGCTCTCTACAACTACCTCAAAAGGAGGATGGAGGGAGAGTTGTATCTGTCATTTCTCCCAGGTAACAAGTTACAGGACAAGAGGAAATGCCTTGAAGTTGTGCTGGGGAGGTTTAGATTGGTTATTATGAAAAATTTTTTCACTGGGAAGATTGTCAAGCATTGGAACAGGCTGCCCAGGGAGGTGGCGGGGTCACCATCTCTGGAGGTGTTTAGAAGGTGTGCAGCTGTGGCACTTAGGGACATGGTTTAGTGGTGGACTTGGCAGTGCTGGGTTAACAGTTGAACTTGGTGACCTTAAAGGTCTTTTCCAACCTAAACAATCCTGCGATTCTATAAAAAAATCTATTGATTGTGCTCCTTAAAAAAAAAAGGACAGAAAAAAGAATTTTATTTCATGTGTAGCCTTAAAAATTAGATAGATATGTTCTCCCCAAGCATGTCTTGACTGCAAACATTTGGGGTTTGTTTTTGTGCTTTGTTTGTCTTTGTTTAGAACTTCTCTGCATGCCTCCATGTCTTGCAGCTAAAGGTGCTTATGAGCTGGAGATACTCATGGAGAGAATCTCTTCAGTTGCTCGTAGAACCACATCTTCTAATGAGTCTCACTGCTGAGCTGCAGAGGTCAAAGTGAGACCGACTCCTTGCATGGCCTTGGATCAGCCATTATCTCCCTCTCCTTCTTCTGTTAAATAGTTCCTCCCAGAAGAGGAGTGAGACATAATTAGCTTATGCTGGTAAAATGTTTTGAATACAAATGTTGGTTCATAGGAGTGGCTCCCATCAATCATCCTTAGCAGGTGCTGTCATTTACCAGCCTCTGATTTTTGGTTAAGCCTTTCACGAGTGGAAAGAAAACAGGACAGACTCAAGAAGTCTTATCAATATTTATACTCCTGTCTTCAGATGTTTTAGTAACAGTTCCCCATTGATTTAATCTCTTACTGATCACTTTAATAAATGGAGATATTTCCTATTCCATGAGTCTAAAAATTGTGTCCGCACTAGCCTGAGGGCTGGTTTGTGTGGCTGGAGCAAAGATAGCTCTGCCTTACCCACCCCTTGCTATCAAACAGGTTCCCATTTGATAATACTATACACGTATAAGTGCCTTTCAGTTTTGTTCTAGTCTGTCACATCTTTTCTAAAGCAGATTGATACGTTCTCTCTTGTCCTGAGGATGCCTGAGATAATCTTCCTTTTTCTTTGGTGTTGTAAACTTGCTCTGCTGCTGATGGGATAGGAGCAGTTCCCATGATAATAGGTGGAGGCAGGGCTGAAATTGTGAAGCAAAGTATTCTGCATCAGGAAGATGTTCTACATCTATTCCTTTTCCTTTATATGATACTTTTGAAGTGTTGCAATGTTATGGTCTATGTACCTACCAAATGCTGACATATACGCCTGGCTCTGATCCTCCATAGAGCCTGGGTGGCTGTAGCTGCTCATCCTCTCACATGGGGCTGGTTGCTGCCACAGCTTCCCACTTGTGGCAAGGCTGCAGTGCAATTCCTGGGAAACACTTCTCCAGAGTTTTATTATATGGAAACTCTAAACTTGGTTTGTAGCAGTTACTTTACTGAAAGAAAGCTCAGGCTATAAAGTCATGTGATGCTTTCTGCAGAGGAATTGGGGCAGTTCTTGGGATACCAAACCATGATCATGAACACAAGGAGTGAACGGAATCATTGCAGGACCTGCTCTTGCTGCGTTGGAATCTGTGTCAGTTTTGCCATTGTTTTTTAATAGTGTCAGAGTGAAGCTTCTGGTTAATAGTTGGTCACAAACCTGTGTAGAATCTCCCTGCTCCATCTGGGATGGGGGTTGGATCATGGCTTGGTGATGGAGGGGTGCAGGCAGTGGTGGTCTGCACAGCTCCGAGGCCTCTCAGCTCTATCTTTCTGGTACAGATCCTAGCTTGGGGATTTCTTGCAGTATGTTGCATTGTAATTTATGTTTTCATGTAAGAAATGCTTGTGTTGCATGGGATGTGTCTATATTTAGTAAGATGAGTATGATTTTTCTCCCCATTTATAGGATGGATATTTTTCCCACCGACCGAAAGAGAAAATGCGAACAGACAGCAATAATGAAAATTCAGTCCCCAAGGACTTTGAAAATATTGATAACAGTAACTTTGCTCCCAGGACTCAGAGGCAGAAACACCAGTCTGAGCTGGTGAAAAAACCCCTTAGCAAGCAAAAGGAGCACTTGAGAAAAAAACTGGAAGAGGAGAAGATGAACAAGAACTTGCTGCTGGGGAAGAACTCCAATGAGGTGGTGCAGTTCAGTGATCACTTGGTCAAAAACAGCAACAGCAGCAACAGCAACAACAATTTGAAGGCAATTCACAGGTCTTCCAGACATCACCATGTGAAAAAAAAAGGAAACAGCTCCCCTGAACTGACATATGACCAACCACCGAAGTGTGAGGTGACGGGCAAAGAGGCAATCTCAGCCATGTCCCGCTCTAAAACCAAGCAGTGTCGGCAGGAGATCGCAGAGGTGTATTGCCAGCACAAGCACGGGAAGCTGATGCCGGAGAAGGTGACACGATTCTGTAAGCTGGAGGGTAAGTTGGTAGATGGTGAAGGAGAAATAACAAAGTACATCAGGGGAAGGGTTCAATGTAACTGAACTGGCCTTCTCGTGACAAAAAATGGCTTTATTGCAGGAATGTGTAATGTACTCAGCCTGTGAAAATGAGGAGGGGCTTGAGGATTTTTTCACTGGAGAGTTTTATGGATGTCACAAGATCCTTGGTGGATTTTGTATAGAATTTGTTTCACTTTCACCACGATGTGACGAAGGTATTCAGCTGCTATTCTGTTCCTTTTAAACCTGCAGACACAAAGAAGTGTAGTCGGAATCTTGTTACTCTGTACAGGAGTTGCATGCTTTGTCGGAATCAGAGAACAGCCATGGTGAATTTGCTGGTCAACAAATGAGATTGGCATTGCTGTTATGGCCATGTGGCCATTTTTCTGCCACAGTGGAGTCTTGGCTAATAACCCGGACTGCAAAGAATTTGGAAAACCTGGATAATTATCAGAAATGTAATATCAAAAATCTCCTAAAGCATGGGGGAAAATGACTTTCAGAATCACTATGGTAGAGAATCAGTTACCTCTGCTAGCCTAAGCCAACCTTTGATTTGTTGCTTTTGGTTTCTCCATGCAGTCAGATACATGAGGTATCTTTTGGCTTGCTGTTGGTTTGCATGTGTGAGCTGACCTTCTGCTTTTCAAGAAGAGTGCTTCATGTGCCACCATTCATTCAACTGTAAGCTTCCCATACAGCAGTTCAAAGTTCCTATCCTGTGACTGGCACTTCAGCCCGTGCTTGTAAGGATATGCCAGTGTCTCTGACTGAGCTTTCACAAACAAGTTAATAGCTTTCTTTGAGATGGTGCAGCAAATATGGTGATCCATGGGCATGAGGGGATCTTCAGTTTCTTTCATTAGGTAATAGTACATCCTCTAATCCCCACAGCTTATCTGTTTATTGCACCATCTCAAAGCAGTGGTTATTATTGGATTCAGTGTGGGAGGGAGGAGGATCCATGTTGCTATTGTCTAAATTAGGAGGCTGAGCTCCCTGTACAGACAGTGGAAAAAAGAAGGTGCCCTAGAGGATGTTTCCAAACAAGAGCATCTCTTTAATTCAAAGCTTAGGGTTTTAATTTAGATGACACATGCTACCAGGGTGAATGATGTGACCACCCCATTTCCCATCCTAGTGCATCTGTGATTGGTTTTGGTTTGTTTTGTTTTGTTTTGTTTTTTTTTTTACCCTGTCTCTTTTGGTGTTTTTTCTCTCTTTCTTACCATGGTAATACTCAAAATTGTTAAGCTGGGTGGGAAAACATTGGAGATAAAGACTTAATGGAAGAAGCAGAAGAGTTTGTGTTCAGTAGGAAGCAGGGAGAGGGACAGCAAGGGCAGCACAAGTTGAAGGGAAGATAAAATAACAGTAGAGAAGTAAGGCTTGAGCAAAACCAGGCATCGATGACAGGCTGTGTATCAGTGAGTACACCTGGGAGCCCCTGAGGTCACATTGGGGTACCGTTGGGAATCCAGTGCTCTAAGCGTGTCCTTAGTATCTTTTCCTCTTCTTTCCTAATGACAAGAGAGTCAGCTTTGGTCTGTGAGAAAGCTGATGGAGGTCAGCACTTTGCAGACACAGTCCTATGCTTCTTGGGATCAAGGAGCAGTGTTATCCTACTTGTGTAGGATAAATGCATCACATAGACAAATTTACAAGTGATATCCTGGAGGGAGCTGGAAGATGTGTTGTCATTAGTGTGGGGGCATGCTGTAGCTGTGTGCCATTTTACACACACCTATAATTCCATCCCCTGCCTGGTAATCTGTCTTATAGGGATGCAGAGTGACTTCCCAGAAGTTTTAAACAACTGCCATTCTTAAAAACAGGCTTCTCAATAAACATTTTATTTGTTGCTGCTTTTTATAAGCACAAAATTTCCCTCTCATGCCCTGCAGTCAGAATAACAGCATGGTCTTATAACCAAGATCAGTGTCATGTTTTACACTCAGAGACTTTCAGCATGTATGTACATTGCAAATTGGTATGAATGCTTCCACTGCAATAAGACATAGTAAAACATCCAGGAAACATGACTAGAGAAATTGAGAAGTTGTCCAAATATGGTTTTAGTTTGCAGTAAAACATCATAACAACTATGAAATTTAGTAACAACTCATGAACCGTGGGTATATACCACATTAAAAACTAAGTATAAAAAGACTGTGGCTACAGTTTTTAGGTTTGCATCCCTAGAGCTTCATTTAGATTTTTAGGTAGTGATGCTTGTTTAAAAAGAATAACTGAGAGACATCTTAACTTAGCCAGATGGATCCTTGTGGAAAATGTTGACTTTTCCTTGCCTCAAGGTTATTTCCTCCTGGCCATGCTGACAGATGAACTCAACTGCTTCAGCAGCCAGATTTCCTTGGCAGAGAATCTGGACATCTCTTGTGTCAGATACAGAGCTACTCTAGAGCACATTTGGGAGCTTTGCTGTGGGGAAATGATAATGAAGCATAATAATAAATGGAACGCGAGTTGCTTATGCAAGAGGTGCCAGTGTGCAAGCAGACTGGGACATCAGACCTATGGAGGAGATCCAGACTTTGAAGTCAGACATGCTCAAATGCCTGAATATAGGACTATCAGAACTGGCATGTAGGAACCCCAGAACTGAAGGTGCCCAGTGTCTACCAGAAGGCCTTATATGTATCTAACTAGGTAGGTCTTTCAGATTTTACAACCCTGTTAAAGACACACTGCCTGAGTTTAAGTGTGTTGTGGTCTCAGATCTCTCCTTTCCACTGCAGAACATAAATACTGTTGTTGTTCACTCACAAATTGGCTCCATCCCTCATCAAAGGTGTCTTCGTCAGCTCCAGAGGTCCTTCAAAGGCATTGAACTTGGTCAGCACGTTTGTGGAGCACTGGCATCAGCTTTTGGGGATAGTAGGCACCTTATTGTTAAGATCACTGGTAGGAGGAGGTCTGGGTAAAGGTTTTGCCACTTTATGCATCAAAAAAGCTATATTCTGTTTATCAGCAAAAGTCAGACATCCAGGCACTGAGTCTGCATATTCAGCATATGAGTACTATTCCCTTCAATTTGGTTTGAAAAAAAAGGTTTCCTGTCTCTTTTCAGGAGAGCTGGGAAGTATAAATATTTATGTATTGGAGCAGCACATTCATCCATTATCCCAGCATATAAATGTGTTTCCAGTGCTATAGTTTCCATTGAGATGTCATCTAGCATTTAATCCCCTTGGATCCTGTCGCAGCTGATCAAAACCGTAAGTTGCTGAATGTAGCCATCAATCATGGGCATGACTCCATCCGGCTGGATTGTCATAAATGTGAAGTGATACGTTCACTTGAGTGGTTATCAGCAGGAACAGCATCTTACAGGCTGTTTCCTTTTTCTTTTTGATATTTTACCATTTCCAAAGGCAACAGGCAAAGGAAGTTGTGTATCACGAGCTTCCGTGTATAAAAAGAAGGATTGGTAAAACAAAAAGCATCGTGTTTACTACCTACTTGACATGCAGATGTTACTTCCATGAGAACAACAGGACATGGGCTGCAGTCCCTCTAAGGACACTGCAGAAAGACAACACTGCTGAAGCAGCAAAACAGGACATGGCAGCTTTACCAGTTACCTGACTTGGAGAGCGTGTGAGCTGCCATTTCCCAACAAGCTAGTCCTGAAAACAGGGCACAGATGCTAAAGAACAGGGGATTGGTGTCAAAGGCTTTAGATGCAGCCATATCCAAAATCCAAACTGCTGAGATCAGGGCAACAGGCATTTTGCAAGTCACCCTTCACTTCAAAGGGAATGTTTGGCATCTGTAGAAGTGTGTTTTGAGGGGGAGATACAGTCAGTGAAGGCAGGAGTGGAAAAGTAGGTTCAGCACAAGATTAGATGAGGAAGGGGCAAATTCCATCCTGTACAAGTTGGGGAGTGGGTACAGAGCGACATCCTTTTGGGGAGTTCTGTTCTACTTAGGAGATCTGCCCATGAACACTTGGGATGGGGCATTCACAACTTCTCTGGGCAGCGTTTTCCAGTCCTCATCACCCTCATAGTAAAAAATTTCTTCCAAATGTCTAATCTATATCTGCCATCTGTCAGTTTAAAGCCACTGCCCCTTCTTCTGTCACTACATGCTGTTGTAAAAAGTCCCTCTCCAGATTTCTTCTTGTCCCATTTAGGCACTGGAAGATACTCTAAGGTCTCCCTGGAGCCTTCTCTTCTCCGGGCTGAAAAACCTCAACTCTCTCAGCCTGTCTCCATAGCAGAGGTGCTGCAGCCCTTTGAGCATCTTCATGGCCTCCTTTGGACTTGCTTCAACAGGTCCACACATGGTTCCTCCTTAGTCATTTGCACCAGGTCTGTGAGTCATTGCAGGCACAGTGCCAAGGGCTATCTGCATCACTTCTCCTCTGGGCTAGCTTCTCTAGGCTTCCCCAGGGGAGATTCTGGCCTAATCATCATTAATTACCGAACTGGTAAAACCAACTGGGTTTTTGTTTGACCCAGATCCATGGCACCAGATAGGCCAAAAGTATGTAACACGTTTTTTTTGAGGGGTGTTTTCTAAAATGTAGTTCTGGCAAAAGAAAAGTCCCCAGGAAAGCAGAGAGCCTCGAGTGAGCCTGACTTATTTCCCCTTGGCTCTTCTGTTGTCTTTTCTTAGTTTATAAATCGAATAGGTTTTCTGCTACCTTCATCCCTGTGGGGTAAACCCAACTCATAAATAAGTAGAAAAATAATCAAGCTACCCTCATTCCACATCACTCATCCACACTGAAAGAGTTCTTTGCAGATTAGACCGCTTTCTCCCTCATTGCTCATTGATAATGCTGCTGGTGGCGCATTGATGCAAGAGCTTTTGGTTTCTTTACAGGCTGTTGAGAAGAAAATTTTCTATTTCATTTAAGAAAACACAGCCTTCTTTTGGTTTTCAAACTGAATGAAAAGGGCTCTGGTGCTCTGTTTACTGAATAATATGCACAGGTAATAACAAGCTGTATGTCTGTGATGGTTTTTTCTGACTGCTTCAAAGCACTCAGAAAAGAAATACTCAGAAAGAGGTATGATTTCCAGGAAGGGAGAGGATAAGCCGCTAAGATGCCTAATACTTACAGAGTGGAGCACAGAGGTCCTTCAAGGCATGGGAATTAGAGCATCTTTTATATAATGTTAAAAGAATGGGAGCTGTAATGAAGCAAATGGAGAATTCCATCCACTCAGCATGCACGTGGATGTGCATAGTGACATGTTTATCTTTCCCATTTTTGGCAATGTATATTTAAACTCACTGAGTTTGATCTAAAGATTATTGAACCCCAAATTTATCTCTTTCTCTTGGTTTCAGGATTCTAAGTGGCATTGGCTGCTGCTGCTTTTCTTTGTGTTTAATCTCTTAGTGTGACAGAACCACTGTGGTGAGCTATACACAGTTTAAGTAGCATGTAAGAGCCACGTGCAGCCCAGCCAGTGTTTTAATTTGCTGCACCACAGATGACTCCGGTTGCAATAAATTTACTGTGAGTAGACTAATTGCAAAATAACCCTAATTGAGTAGTTATCAGTGAACAACATCCTGTGGAACAAAACTGCTTACAATTAATAGCATTTAAGCCATACGCTGGTATTCTGCAGAACACTAAGATGTAATTACCCCGTGTACAGAGATTGTGTTCTGTTCCTGGAAACCATGTTTCCAGCACTTCTTCCATTATAAGTGCTGTTTCAAGATTCAGTACTTGCATTTTAGGCTAAATGAGTTTGTGAAGTAAGTGGTGTGTCTCTTCTCCCCTTGCATGTGTAAAGCAGAACCAACTCTAATAAAATTAGTGAAGCTGTGGTGCCGTAAGGAGAAAAATTAGATCTCAGGAAGAATGTATGTTTCCAGTGATTCTCAAATTAAGTAGTATTATGGCCAAATGTGCAAGTTTGGATAGCTTAAACTAGGATGCAAGTAATGAAAAGGTACTTCATTGTCTTGGCTGAAGGTGGACCCTACCTCGTTGTATGAATGAGGACTGGACTATATCACTTACAGCTGCAGTGTAGAGGACAGGAGACTGGTGTTTATCAGTTATGAGTGAACTGATGGTGCGGAGCTGAAGGATTCTTCTGCCTAAAATACGGCCACTGTGAGCACAGGCTGGCTCTGTCAGCGCTGTCTTGCATGGTTTCAGCTTCAGTTCTAGAAGAAATTTGGTGAGGGAAAAACTGTTGGATGTCTACTCCAATTAATCGTTTCATTTAAATACTGACAGTTCCTGCCTAGATCATCTGCAAGTTCTGAAGTGGGAGACTGAAATCAGACTGATGTTCTCCTGTTTTTCCCGTGTGATGCTACTGTCTGGTCATGTTTCTCCATGTTAGCCCTAGTCTGGTCACTTGTGGAGCTGGTGGCTGCAGAGGTGGTGGTGCAGGTAGCCTGGCAGACTTAGAGAAAATCATCTTGACAAATGACATCTTAGGGAAATGCTGAGAGAAATGCATGGCACAGGGAATAGAAGGCAGAAAGACTTGGAAAAGTTATGATCAGGAGCCCTAGTTCTCACCAGGCTTCTGTTTTGTAAAATTATGTGGGTTTATGGAGCATTAAAGGGGGAGCATGGGCAAGCATGGGAGAGGATAATGGCTGAGCATGTCCTCTGCAAACCTCCTGGGAAGAGAGCACGAGGGTAGCAGGAGCTCAGTGACTATTTTGATAAAGATTACTGCCTGTGTGCAGAGATGAAGGAAAAGTGCTTAAGTGATCCCTAATGCTTCCCAATGACCCTGAAATGTGTGGAAGTGTCAGCAGGGAAAGCCAAATGCAACTATGGCTGGAGAAGATTATTGGTACAATGGTATCAGTTGGGAGAGGAACAAGAAAGGGAAAAAACCCCAAATCGAAACCCCTTAAAATCCAGCTACAAACAGAAAGCCCCGAAACAGAACAAAAAAGAACAAAAAAACCCCTCAAGACCCAAAACAAAACCACCAAACCCAACCTCCCTCTGTAGCAGGGAAACTGAAGCCACACTGGCTGCCATATTTTTTCATATGAAATAGGTGTTGGACCTCTGCAGTGATTTTAGTAGACAGATATTTAATAGGAAACGTGACATCTAATTCTCTTACTTTTATTCAGTGCTAAGCAAGCAGCTGTGCTACATAAGTGTACAGTACTACTGAACTGTAGTTAAGGTTGCGCAGGAAGCTTGAATGTTCCATTCTTTCCTAATTTGACTTTGCAACCATAGCAGAACAGTGCTAGAGTGCCTTTGTTACGTACTGATTGTAAGCAGGCAACAGCAGCTTTCAGATTTGATTTTTGGTTTAGGTCTAAATGCCGCACAAGGTGGGGCTGACTAGAAATTCAGCTCTGCCTTTCTAACCATTGAACTTCTCTAATTACCACTACTTAGGAAAGTACTACTCTGTTTTCACAGGCATCTACAATTGTTGAACTATTATTTGGAGAATAGGGAAATGTCCTGTCCCAGAAATCTTGTGCTAGCTGTAGCTTGAGGCTGCCACAGTTTAGTTTGAAGTCAGTGCACAGACTATATTACTTTTAAAATGATCAGAGGGAAAAGTCTTGACTCTTAATTGCCTCCTCCTGAGCCAGGGCAAAGGATTTTCCCTTTGTGACCTCTCGAAAGGGATGCCTTAACTATTTACAGAGTCTGTTACAGGATTTAGTGTCTAGTTAAAGGGAATGCACCTCTTTTCAGGCAGATTTTTGAAAGGCTACTTTTATTTGTTGTATTTCAGGAGTCGCTGGGCTTAACGAGACCAGTGGCTGTTTTGTAATGTCTTTCTGTGGAAATGAGGAAGAGCTGTTTAAGGGATCTACTCTGAATTAAAATGCCAACAGTCTAGGCATGAAGCCAATCTTACAGGACATTAATGCCATTTTAAGACTCTAAACCATAATTTAGTTTTTCTATTGCACATATTTCTTATGCAGAAGGTAGTTTTAAAACATCAGTCTTTTTTCTCACTGGGTAGTCATGATTTCTGTAGAAAAAGTGAATGACAAGAATCTGTGGCTGAGCAACCTTGGAGAAGATTTTTAAATTGCTCAGTGTATATTTAGTCTTCCAAACAAATGCTCATCTTTAATAGTTTGAGAGCATGTTAGAAATGAATAGCCCTGATTCCCTGCTCACACTATTTTAATATCCATGATATGCCACTGATTTATCATCTAGTTCTGTCAAAGAAGTTCTTTCTGATTGGCACCTTCATAAAGAACAGCAGAATACTCCCAACTCCCAGTATCAACTGCTGTCACCATTGGACTTAGTTGAATACACATGAAAATCTGAAGTATTATATTTGCAGTTTTACTATAGAATAAGATTTTAATAGTTAACTTTTAATAAGTTTTAACTGGGCCTACTGAAAGTTCCATGGGAAAAGTCCATCACTTTCCTTTGCTAGTTTTCTCATCAGCTTCCCAGGAAGCAAAGAAATTTTCAGTCCTTTCTCCTAGACCTTGCTGAAGCTGAGTTATCACTGCTATCTCTTGTGAGAGCATTGGTCATACTCCAGTGGCTGCATTCCCCTGCTATACCACCTTCTCTTAGGCTGCTACAATTTTGCTCGGCATTAAAAGTTTTGAAGAGAAGCCCTTCTACCTCTTAGTGATGTGCTTCGTCTAGAACAAGGAGAGTAGGTGGAATTAGGCTGTCAGTGGAAGGTACATGTTAAGCCCGTTTGTAAGCATATAAAGGCTTGGTTCAGACTTGGGTTCAGGTTTCCTGTTCATCATGTATACATGCTGGCTGTGCTTTAGGGGGCCCAAGTTATTCTCCACAGGCAGTGAAATTCAGCCGTAACTCTTACTCTTCACACATTTATGGGTACTGCCTTTGAGTTATGGCAGGAGTTTAAGGGAAAAAAAGCCTGTGTTCTCA
The DNA here is from genome assembly GCA_025447955.1 of Psilopsiagon aurifrons. NCBI lineage: Eukaryota > Metazoa > Chordata > Aves > Psittaciformes > Psittacidae > Psilopsiagon > Psilopsiagon aurifrons. The sequence goes on from JAOEHY010039291.1 coordinate 60,779, forward strand.
TGAATCAAGAGCATTTACTTAGACACCACTCTCCTTCCTTTGCATTGTTTCCTGAGCAATCAGTACTGTGGCAAATGAAGATTCCTGCACGAGGACATCTTCTATCATGCTGATGTTTTGGGGGCCAGCTTTGTGAGTTTGAACATGAAACCTTTATAATACCAGAAAGATACCACATCATCATATTGTGGATCAGCATAAAGAAGCTCATCTACAGACCTCATTTCCCTTTCTTAACAACTTCTCTGGCTTGCGTTTGCTTGTTTTAATACCCAGTTGTCCATGAGGCGGGATAGTCTGCAACAGTTGTAGGTCTTGTCAGGGAGCACCACAGAAAAAAAAAAAGCTATCTGTTGAAGGGATCTTCTCTTTCTAAAACTTGTTGGAAACCTCACTACTCAGCTGAAGTTCAAGGCAGCCCTCCATGTAATTAGATTATAATTGGTTTACTCTGTTCAAGGTGATTGCTTCTTTCTTGTGAATACTTTCTTGCCCAAACTAATGGTGAAGTATTTTCTTGAAGCCTTGATTCATTTGTATAGCTCCTTAAAAGCTCTAAGAGAAACACTTCACTGGTGAGAATGCACCTTTGCTAGTGACTAGCTGTAAATAGCAGTTTAAGAAGTCTTGCTGCTTACTCACCAGTGTTTCTAATTGGATCTGAAGGTTTCCATGCATCCAGTGGATATTTACCATGAGTGGAGTATTTTAAGCCATGTTACTTTTAGACCAAAAACTTCTGTGTATGCAATATGTTACTGTGCTGCATAATACCGTTGAGCTTGACAGTAGCATGACTAAATAGAAACATACATTTTCGTGTTCTACATCTATTTGTAGGCTGTGATTCATTCTGGGTAATTTACTGAATAGTAGGGAGGAAAAGGGAATTTTAACAGAGGAATTTACCGCAATATATAGTTTGCCCATTTGTACTTTCTCTTTTGAATGGAACCTAGGTATAGGTGCTCTGAGAGAATTTCACCAAGATATCTGTAAATCTTTGAACAGGTTTGAGGCTCTATCTGTAACTCATTCTGAGATTGTCACGTTCTTTGGCTGCTTACTCAAAAGCATTGTAAGGAGCATACTCCCTTACAGAAGGTAAAAGTAAAGAGGAGAATGCTGCCTGGCTTGGTTGCGCACATCGCCAGAGTAAGTAAGTTTCTGGGGATAATTGTGAATAGAGCTTCTGAGATTAATTGTGAACAAGACTTCTCCGTAAGGTACACTGGATTTGCCAAGCCCCAGCGGTGGGAGGCTGTGTAGAGCTGATATGTTTCTGTAAGTAAATCTACCAGGTTCTGCCAGGAGGTGAATGCAAACCCGCGCTTCCCATGACATATTAAGAGCAAAGTGGGCTAGAGGTTTAACTGATGTGTATTGCACTAGCTTTGACAACCTCAATTAAATGGAGGGCCATGAGGATGATCAGGGGACTGGAGCACCTCCCATATGAAGATAGGTTGAGAAAGGTGGGTCTGCTCAGCCTGGAGAAGAGAAGGCTGTGTGCAGACCTCATAGCAGCCTTCCAGTATCTGAAGGGGGCCTATAGGGATGCTGGGGAGGGACTCTTCATTATGGACTGTA